>WSYH01014092.1:0-16090 GCA_036426205.1 Ascaphus truei
TGTTTCAAAATAACCTCAGACTGTGTTTTTTATTTACGCTTTCCACAAGGGTACTAGACTTCAATCAGGTGTTACTAGCCATTAAGGTCAATGGCAGTTAACACCCGACCGGGAACGATCTCACATTGGCGCTTAGCGACTTCTAACATAAGTTTAGTGAAAATTTAGCAAAAAATAAAGTTGGAGAATATTGCCAAATACTGGCGAATTTGTGAGTTTTACCATTGACTGTGTGAGGGAAAAAAAATAATTGTGGAATATATATATATATTGGTCATTCCTATTTTATTTTCACCAATTTAATTACTTTAGTGAATCTACCCCTAAAAGAAAGTGAATTCTGCCTGAGTTACAGAAGAACCACAAATGCTTCTTGAGACGTCTCATTGACACATTCAGCCGACCAGTCACCATGTTTATTACATATCTGTATAGTCTCTGGAAAATGTCAGACACTCACCTGCAGAAAACGGTAAAAAGGCCTCGTTCATAAAAAAGTTCCCCTCTTTGTCCAAGAAGTGGTTGGGGTTGAACTGATTAGGAGTCTCCCAGTGCTGTGGATCATGCAGCACAGAATCCAGATTGGGCAGAATCATTGTATCCTGGGGATAATAAGAAAGTGACTTTTTGTGGCAGAGATGCTTCATTTTTTGGTATATTCCCCTCTCTTGCACAGTGCATGCACACTCTGGAAAGTACTACCCATACTGTATTGTATCAGAGATTTGGGGGAAGCCTCGCTGATGGGTGAATAAAACATCCCTCTTTATTTCCTGACATGTTGCCAGGCATGGTTGTAACAGCTATGAAACACAGACACCAATTTAATTATATACTGTATAACCAAGCCAATCATGGTTACAGAATTGTGGAACAGAAACCAATTGTGATATTATATAAAAGTATTAAACATATAATTATGTGGGCTCACACTTGCCCATGAGTCACTGACAGAAAAGCAACAAAGTAAATAGTGCTAGTTTGTGAGAAGACACTAAATAGTGATGAAAATGTTACAAATGTAACGTGATAACCACAAATACTTCTAGTACAAAAGGGAGTTTGCTGCTAGCCAATAGAAAGATGACTCGTCATCTCAAGTGCTAGTAGAAATAAAGGAGAGAGTACACAACTCTCATTGTATAGTAATATTGATCATTGTAGTCACAATTGCAAAGGGTGAGTATCGCACGTACATCAATGAAATCCTTTAAACAACATGTCATGTTAAGGGTACATGTTACCACATTAGCACAGCCTCCTCCCGCATCCTTTCCAGCCACCGACAGTAGTCCTTTGATCAGGTAAGCAGAGAGGTCTTTGATCCCCAACAGCCTGGGTCCTGAGTGTCTGATGTTGTGACACCGACACCTCCTGACCGTTGCGGGGACCAGTCGTGTCTAAGTGGATATACTGATAACGAACAGCTCCCACACTACCGGAAAACAAGCCGAAAGCTTCCAGTGCACACAGCAGCAGGCTGATGCAGTCACTGGTATCACGTCGCTAGATAGTAAACAGAGACCGGACCGTCAAATTAGCCAAGCGAATTTGCCGCAAGGACGGAGAGCTACTGTAGTGGATGGAGTCCAGAAATAAAGTCCAGAGGAACACGAAATACATCCAACAGGTTTCGTAGAGTACCTCTACTTCATCAGGGAACAATGATGGTTTGAACACTTGTGCTATATGTACCCTACAGTTGCATGTGATTGGACACACACAGAGGGATTTGTCCGCCCAACCACAGTCAACCCCAAACATCAACACATGTCTACAATTAACAATCTATATTGACACAATAAAAACTATTATTAACTAAAGTTAATACACAATAAAAATTCCATAAAATCACTCATTGATCCACCAGGGAGGCCTATAGTTTGTCATTCAATCACTAGCAGCCAGTCAATCGCAATATGTAGATTTTTTCCTCCAGAAGTATGTCAGCACTCTCCCATCTTATATTAAAGATACAACTTCAGTTCTTAAAACATTTCAGACTTTAAATGGAAGGATAGCTATAGGTGGGTCACATTTGACATCTGGAAACTCTATACACAGATACCACATAAGGGAGTCAAAGCAGTAGAAGAAAATCTGCTAGGCGATTTGCTGTTACATCCACTAACTCGTGAATTTATTCTGAAGTCGATTACATTTATTCTTCCCCATAACTATTTCTTTTTCCGCACAGAATTTGTTATCCAAATATGCGGCACAGCTATGGGGACACGCTTTGCCCCAAGCTATGCAAACCTCTATATGGGTGCCTGGGAACATCAGTTTATCTGGTCTAATAACCCATTTTTGGATAGAATTATCTTATGGTGGCACGTTATATATGTTATATGTGTGTGGGAAAGAGACTGTTTCTTTAGATCAGTTCTCATATCTTAATGACAATAGTTTGAATTTAATCTTCACAGCAGTCAGTGATACTATAGCCATTGATTTCCTAGACCTTCATCTATAAAGTAAACCTGGTAATGTAGTGACCACTAAGGCATTTAAAAAAAAGTGGATACTAATAGTCTACTACTCGCTTCTAGTAATCACAAAAAACAAAATCATGGATCCATAATATTCCTATTGGTCAATTTGTATGCATTAAATTGAACTGTAGTTCACCGGAAGACTTCGAGATCCAATCTGAGGATTTGTTTAAAAAATGTTCAAAGAGGCTAAAATAAACAAACTTTGAATAAAGCACAACAAAAAGTGAGAAATATAAATAGGAAATATTTATGATCTAAAACTACTATGGATAAAGTAAGTCAAGAATAGAGAATAAACGAACATTAATTCAGGTGCCTTTTGTGACAAATTACAAGTCAGCCATACAATTTAAGACATTGTCAACAAGCATTGGATAATCTTATCTAATGATCCTAGCGAAATAGAATCAAGGCCAAAACAATTAATAGACTCTTCTTGGTTAACCAAAAAACCCCACTGGCAATTATGGATGCGGTAAATGCTTAGCATGCCGATAGAAAATGTTAGATCTAAAACTAGCAATGAAACGTTTATAATCAAAGACTGTATTTCTTGCAAAAACAACCTATGTAGTGTAGCTTCTGGAATGTCCCTGTGGACTACAGTATATTGGTCGGACGAAGCATTTTTTGAAAACTAGAATTCTCAAACACATGAGGAATATTAAAATTGGCTACGACAAGCACAGTATAATCAGGACACTTTAAACAATACCATCATAGTGATACCACCTTGTTGAAATGTAAGGGCCTCCAAACTGTCCCTCCGAATAGAAGAGGGGTGGACAGAGTTAAAATTCTTGAAACAGGAAAGCTTTTGAATATATAAAGTTAATACCATGGTCCCTCTAGGTTTGAATGAATTAAAATTGATATTTGGTCTCTTTATTGAATCAGCCGCATTTCTCATTTTTTGATTCACTAATAACATTTTATACATATTGCTGTCATTTTTTTTAATTTTTATGAGTTTATATATCTCTTAACCACTGATAGTGTCTTAAATTTTAGTTTCTAATTGAGTACCAGTTAAAATAGTGAATAACATCACTTCTAACAGGACAGCCAAGTGTGCCTTTTGCATGCCACTTGTAATTGGTGTTTTGACTTTCATGACCCACTATGCAAATCTATTCATTCATTTTTGATTGATTCATTTGTGATTTATCTGTTCCATACAAACATCTGGTACATGTAGAACCGGTGTTCAAACCATCGTTATTCCCTGATGAAGTAGTGGTACTCTAAGAAACGCATTGATGTATTTCGTGTCCCTATGGACTTTATTTCTGGACTACATCCACTACAGTAGCCCTCCGTGCTTGCGGAAAATACATTGGCTAATTTGATGTCCGGTGTCTGTTTGCTATCCAGCGACGTCATCAGGCTGCTGCTGAGTGCACTGGAAGCTTTCGGCTTGTTTTCCGGAAGTGCGGGAGCTGTTCTTCATCAGTATATCCACTTAGACACGCCAGGTCCCCGCAACGGTCAGAGGAGATGTCGGTGCCACAACAGACACTCGGGATCCAGGCTGTTGGATCAAAGACCTCTCTGCTTACCTGATCAAAGGACTACCGTCAGTGGCTGCCAAGGATGCGGGAGGAGGCTGTGTGCTAATGTGTTAACATGTACCTCTAGCATGACATGCTGTTAGAGGATTTCATTGATGGACGTGCGATACTCACCCTTTGTATTCACAATTGCAATGACCAATATAACTATACTATGAGAGTTGTGCGCTGTCTTTCTTTATTTCAATTATGGTTGCATACCTATGGAATAATGGCAACTTCCATTATGTAACTATACTGTGCATATTATACTGTACTGTATGCCTCACAAAGAATCTAAATTTTGCAATATATTTGAAAATCATCTGCATAGGTATTGTAGTTTAGCTCAAGATGGTTTAAATATATTTTGCCTGGGGTTCAGCCTTTGCTGAATGACTTGAACATTAAGTTGGACTCCATTTGAATGGCCAGTAATTTTTGAAGTGTGTTATTCCTTGCAATTACATCCATATATGTCTGCATCGAGTACAAATAAAATAAATGAGTCCTGTTGCTTCGCCTCATGGAGTTCCAGACAGTCTCAAATTCATCATTACCAATGAATTAGAGAACACACATTAATGCACTTAGTTTACACCTTAAATTGAATATTGGTTGTTTATTCCAAAACCAACTTAAAATCCCTATGTTGGAATCACCTGTAAAAGCATATATGTTCCTGACCCTATTAATAAATGTATAATATTAATTTCTAGCTGCTCTTAAACAATAATTATATATATATATATATATATAAAATCACAACCAGGTTTGATTTAATATGCAAACAAATACATTCAATGCAAAAAAACACCTGCTGGATATTATAGGATCTGTGTCTATTAGATTACTTCATGCTAGAAACTCTACCTACCTTCTCCAAAGAAAATCCATTAAGAGTAACATTCTTTGTACTGCATCTTGGAACTCCCACAGCTGCAATATTCCCACAGCGCTGAATCTCGTGAATTACTGCGTTGGTGTAAGGAAGCCTCTTCCTGTCTTCGTAATAAACCAATTGAGAGCCTACAAGAACAGAATCCAGCTCCTTCTGTACCTTCTCTATAAAAGGATTGATTTAAACTTTTGCAAGACATGGTTCCACATAGCAACATATTAGACCAACAACAAGACACTGTACTTTACCTATAATTGTTTAATTAACAATAAAGTGTAATTTTGCATAATTGTCTGTTGATATTAATTCCTTTCAGTGTTTCAGCCACTCACCTTGTATATCAGGATAAGCCACCATGTAGAGAAGAGCCCACAGTAGGGTGGTGGCTGTAGTTTCAGTCCCAGCTATAAAGAAATCAATCACCACTTGGATCATATTGGCCTCATCAAATGTAGATCCAGGCTCACTCTTTGTCTGTAGATAAGGGTTTTTAGTTTATGAAACCGTATTATTTATTAGTAAAATAAAATCATCTAATATATATTGCACATGATCTGTGGTAATATCCATACTGTAAGCTGGGTGAGATACAATTAATTTGCAAGAGAAATGTATGTGCATGTATTTAGTTTTTAATTGTGTTTTTAATTAAACAAATGCAATGTACGGTAGAGAACATTATAAAAACCCCAAACAGACAGACAGACAGTACAGGGCATCATGCTGAGTGACCCTCTTGTAATTTTTTTTTATAAATTCAGTTGTGCGTTTAATTAGTAATAAACAAGGTATTTACTTTTATTATCTGGGACAGATAGTGATCAATTACATCTTGAGGCTCTTCCGGTGACCTGTTCTCCTGATGGATTCGGATCTCCTTTCTTATAAATGTATCTAAATATTCCTTCTTTACAAAGGCCTCCTGGTGGGGACCTGGTATATGTCGCATCAGCCAAGGGAAAGCATCATACATCTAGTGGAGATAAAATATAGGAGTTACTATTAAATAGTTTGCAACAGACAACAAAATGTAAATATAATATTAGTTGTGTTGATCACTTACAATCCCCCACTTGGAGCCCATGCTTTCAAGTAATGTATTGTTGCATGCAACCAACTTCTGGAAGGTCAAGTCATCAATAGAGAAACGATGGCCAAATACCACAGCAGAAATGACATTTGCGACAGCATGGATAATGAGGTATGAGGGGTCCATTGGTTTCCCTATAGGTATTAAACACAATCAGTTAATGGGACACAGCAAGAAGGTTGTGCTTTGCATATCATAACCAAATGGTAATATCACTCCCACTACCCTTTGGCAAAAAAAAAATATTGGGTAAAAGTGTTACCATGTCAAATAGTAATGACCTGTAGAGGTCTTGTAGCCATTTCGGTGCTGTAGAAGTGTAGGATCATTGCACAGTGATACCTTTGTCATATTCTTTATAGATGTGGTTGTACACAAGCTTTATAAACTTCAAAAGTCACTTCTTGGGATAGAGTATACATCAAATGTACCTCAATGAATTACTTGTGTATCTGGGCCTGGTCAGTCAAAGGACCCAGCCCCTTGCCAGTAATTCTACATTGTATGGGCCGCACTTCTGTTCTGATCTCTGGCAGACCTCTGGGAATCCTATTTCTCAACCTGTAGGGCCCTCCCTGTCACTGTGGTGGCTTATCCGCCCCCTTGTTGGGCCTGTGGGGCCCTACTCCGGCCTGGGCTCACCTGTCACAGACCTCTAGCAGGCCCATTCAAGGGCACCAGGTAAGCCCAATGCCCCCTTATACTCCCCGAGGCTCATTACCACTTAAAAAATAAAATAAAACTCCCCATCAAATTACTTCCTTATGCTCCCTACCAAGCCCATTGCTCCTTTATACTCCCCCTGGTACTTTAGCCCCATATGCCCCATCCCAAGCCCATTATACTCTTATACCCACTTAGGCCATTTACCCCCTTAAGACCCCATTACCCACTTATAACCGAACAGGGCCATTGCTACCTTTTAACCCCCCCCCAGCCCATTATCCCCTTATATACACACCCACCTCAGGCCAGTTATCCCTTTATACCTCCCTAAGCCCATTTCTCCTTTACACTCCCGACCAGGGCCATTACCCTCTATACTTTACCTATTACCTGACTATACTCCCCCCCAGATCTATTATCCTCTTATACAACACCATGCATATTATCCCCTGTAACAGGGACATATCCCTGTTTATATAAAGCAGCCTCAGAGCTCTGAGAATCCAGCAGATAGTTAATTGCAGTCACTCAATTCACTAGTCTCCATCTGGTCAAATTAGAGCTTTGTAAAAAGCCTCGTGAGACACAGGAGAGAGATTCCTTAGCTCACATTTGGGCTGACAGAATGAGAGCAGAGAAGCCTGCACACAGACACTGTCTTGGGCACAAAGGCTGTGCTGAGATCAAGACACCCACACAATATTTTTTTTACAATGTGCCAAGGAACTGCAGCAGGAAGCAATGCACTATGGTCACAAGGAAGATTCACAAGTTTTGCTTGGCAAGGGAACATCCCGTATCACTGATGAGAAAGAATGTATGCGCAGTACTGCTAATGTTTCAGAATCTACCAAAGTAAAGAAGAAAAAAAAAAAAAAAAAAAAAAAAAAAAAAGAGGGGGGGGGGGGGGAAGGGGTCTTCAGAGACGCCTGTGAGAGCTACAAACTCTGCAAGCAAATTCTGCCCACCTGTAGGACTACCAGCTGGGGTTCTAGCTAACACAGTGAAAACAGCTGCAATAGTGCCTCCTGAGGTCAGGAAGAAAAATACACCTGATACCACCAAAATGGAGGACAAGATATGGCATTCCTGTAATGAACCCTAGGGAAGAGTGACCCTTTTGGTCTTATCCGTATCTCATAAGGATGAAGATATCGCTTATGGGGAACCGAACCGAGTCACACCCACAAAACACCCCAAGAATGGTGGAGGTGCCTAAACTCGGTACGCACCGAACAAACAGGTCTCCATGACCCCAAATATTCCTACCAGCTAACGCAACTGCAAGAAAATCCTGGCGGATAAAGTAAAACTGCTGAAGTTTCAAATAAAAACGGAGACCCCAGTATCGTCAAAAACAAAAAGCGGTTCTTCACTTACCGTGGAAGGAACAGACATGTCCACAGATCCCGTGAAGAAAAAGGGGGATCCCAGATGCCCTGCAGCCTAGAGAAAATGGAGGATTCATCATGCAGGTGACAGAATAGCCAGAGGGCCCAAGGCAGAAGTCATGTAAACCAAAGTAGTGTCTGTCCGGTACCAACAGTGAGGAACCCTCAACCAACCATACAGGGAAGCGGAGCCAGAATCAGTGAGTGACGATCCCTTGACCAGCCCTGAAGATGCACTGCAAGCTGCCAGGCATAACTGTGATCTGCTCCGTGAAGAATTGAAAATGGAGAGAGAAAATAACGCTGAGTTGCTGAAGACTGTGCTCGCAATTTACTCTGCGGCCAAGACCAAATTGGAAGATCCAAAGACGGATCTAGATTCTGCAAAACACTACTATTACCGTCATCGATGAAAAGCAGAGCAAGTCTGACCGAATGATTGCTAATCTGAAACAGAAGTATGGGGAGGCACTGAAAGAGATTACAGTCTTTCAGCAAGAGGTTCGCGATTGCCATAGAGGAGGTGGAAGTCTCTCAGAATGAGGTTCATACTCTCCACATAAAACGGAAGACCTCCTGGGGTGAGGCAAACAGTATCCAGACAGAGGTGGCAGTCTCTCAACAGGAACTTCAGTCTTGCTGAGGAGCTGGAGATCTCTCAAAAAGCTGTCTATAGTCTAAGTATGGATCTTAAAGTCTCTCAGAAGGAGCTTCACACCCTCAACCTAGAGATAGAAGCCTCACACCAGGAGACCGGGAGTCTCAACTCAGAAGTGGGTAAATGGAAGAAGGACTACAAGGAGGCCTTTAATATTATAGAGAATGTAAGAAGAGAAAATACAAGGCTGAAAGATGAAAAGTTAGAAGCATTGGAGCAACGCACACAAGCAGAGCACCTACTGTAAGGTCTGCATACACACCCACAGATTGCCAAAGAGAAGCAGCGATCTCTGCAGGAAGAAAATATGTAGGCTGCTAAAGTACAAGTGATGCAGGAACATCTGATTACCCAGTGTGCCCCGCAAAGCAGCATGAGAAACTGAAGGCTACTCTGAGCATCAGAGGCCAAGCTTAGAGGCCAGGTGATCAGTACAAGAGGGAGCATAAGAAGGTCCAGAAACTGAGGCAAGCAGCTGCGGCCCGAGCGAAGAAATCCGCAGAGCTCAAAAATATAATGAAGAATGCGTTGATGCACACTCAGAGCAAGCTCTAGAAACAGGATTCTCTAGCTGATGAGCTAAACTTCTTTAAAAAAAAAAAAAAGGGAGAAAAGCAGCAGAATAATCCAGAAGTACTACAAAAAATCTTGTCCAAGCAAGGTTGGAAAGAGAAATGTATCTGCACAAACGCTCTGCAGCGCTCACCATACAGGCTGCATCCAGAGGAATGAAAACTCGTCAGCTAAATAGCCAGAATAAACCAACCTGCCTTCTCCAATCCATATGGAAATGCAACATCAAAGAAAGAATTATGAACATTTGAAGCAGTGTGTGTCTTACTCCAGTCAAATGTTAGGAAGTGTCTGCAGCAAAGATACAAAAAAAAATTTGATTGTGTGATTCAATCCAGATATAGGTTCTACATCACAACCAAACAAGCCGTGCGTTGCTATAAGCGCACCCACAATGCCCTCAGTACTCGATCGACTTTCCACACAAGTCAGGAAATCAGAACCGAATTACGACTGAGAAGCGCAATACCAATACAGTCATGCTACTGTGGCCCCATGGCACAAGCCATATTCCTCACAATGAAGATATCTGCTAGAAAGATAGTCTTTGGCTAGATTGAGGCAGAACTGTTTCACACCTCTACAGGTACAACACTGGTAACTACCTAACTGAGATGTCACAGGAGTCAGTCGGTATGGGTAAAAGCAGCGCCCAGTTTGAACTACCCGTGAATGTGGCTACAGAACCCGATGCAGATGGTCACCCTAAACTCAGGGAAGAAAGCATCGCCCGACGCAGGGGAAAATACGTGACCAAGCAGTCAGAAGAAAGACTGTGCTTGGGAAAAGTCCTCATCGAGCGAATGAAGAGTGCTGAGCTCAAGCACCTCCAATCCCAGTGGGACTAAGGGTTCTCTTCCTCCATCCACTCATTCGAGCCACAGAGATAAATCGAGTGAGGGTGGAAGGATGGGCTTTAGCCATGGCAAGCCTGAGCTTCCCACAAACAGCGGAAGTATGTAACAGGGACATATCCCTAATTAAATAAAGCAGCATCAGAGCTCTGACAATCCAGCAGAGAGATAGTCAATTGCAGGCACTCAATTAACTAGTCTCCACATGGACTAATGAGAGCTCTGTAAAAAGCCTCATGTGAGACACAGGAGAGAGATTCCTTAGCTCACATTTGGGCTGACAGGAGAGCAGAAAAGCCTGCACACAGACACTGTCTTGAGCACCATGGCTGTGCGGATATGAAGACACCTATATTTCCTGGACACAGAGGACCCAGGAACCTACCAGAGAATGACATGGAGGACCACCTGCTCAAGGTACCTCCTGAGACTTTGGGTTAGTAGGCTGGTAATGGGAATATCTCTAATAAACGAACAGAGAACAGAAACCTAGTATGGGCACTCTAAACACCTGAAGGGTGATATGATGAGCACGCTAAAACATATACTTTATTATACAAATTTAAACGATAATTAAACACTCCGATCCTATGAGTATGAACACTCGGTGAGGTGTTCTGGATCAAATATGAATAAACTGCACTTAATCACTAAATTGTGTACTGCAGTGTGAACAAGTGGGTATGGTAGACCACTGTCCAGTATTAACCAGGACGCCGTTAGATAACACTACTGTAATGGTGGGCGCAGGACTCACATGCCTACCCGCGAGTCAGCTGGCGGCAGTGTTCGCCAGTAACTGCAGTGCGCAATTTGTCATTTGAGCCTCCCACTCGATCTGATGATCTTAGGGGAGCTCAGATTACCAGGAGCTGTTTTTCTACTGTCACACAGTAGCAGTAAGCTGTTTAATACTTATACAGCGTTACGATGTTTATAAATCTCCTACCTCTCATCTAATACTGATCCTTTAGAGACCAGCTCTGACAACAGAGCTGGTGTTGGGTCAGTACCGTTTATTATACAGACACATATCACTGGTTGGATTTCTGCCATACTATCCTAATATCAGCAGACCTATAACCTACCTGAGAGGTTTCTGAACAGACTCTACACTGAGCCTATGCCTGTTCAGTCCTACCTGTGTATCTAGTGTGCATGCTTAGTATTCTATGTCCACATAGTTGGAACGGGACCAATTGTTGAGCTCCCTCTCACTCAGCTTCACCGCACTCGGGGTTTATCACATACCCAGTGGAACTGAGCTAGACTCGTTACACCCTGTTATTCAGGTCATTTATACCATAGCAACTTTCAGATACATCTCTATGTCACATCCATATGTGACTTGGACCCACACTATCTAGCCAGATACTTTGTCTAGCAGTCTTTTGGCAGTCCTGGCTAGGGTCCACACATTCGTGTTAGTGTGCTGTACATTTCATCTCAGGGTCTATATATACTAGCACACACAATTACAGTAGTGTTATCTAACGGCGTCCTGGTTAATAGTGGACAGTGGTCTACCATACCCACTTGTTCACACTGCAGTACACAATTTAGTGGTTAAGTGCAGTTTATTCATATTTGATCCAGAACACCTCACCGAGTGTTCATACTCATAGGATCGGAGCGTTTAATTATCGTTTTAATACCCATTATTTTAATTTGTTCCTCCGCTGCCAGGGGTCACTCGATAGACCCGCCGGCACTTCTGGAGGGTGGGGCCCAGTGCAGGGAGCGTTTAGGCATTCTGGCGGTCTCCAGCGGCTCCCGAGCAGGGCGTCACCATCTTGCGTTAGGACGCGCATGCGCAGTAAGTCCCGGCGGCCCTGGAGAGTTGCGCATGCATAGGAGGATACGCGCGAACCCTAGCCTACCAGGGAAGGCTCTTGGACGGGACTACAAGTCCCATGAGCCTCGTGAGCGGCCCCATGACGCCAGGGAGCCAATAGGACTGCGGGAGCTCCCTGCTTGCAGGGAATACATACATTTTGCACTCGCGGAACACGGGCAGTTCTGGACCAGGAAGAGCTAGGGGAAGGAGGTGAGTGCAGGGGTCTGTGACCCACTGCATTAGGCCAGCGACCCCCTAGGCCCCAGATAGGTCCTGAGCCCCTCCCAGCTTGTGGTGCTACAGGGACAGGCCCTAGGTTAGGGACCCTGTCACATTAGTGCCAGTGTTAGATAGGGACACAGCGGACGCTGCGCTCCCCGGGAAGAGACTTGGCTCAAGTCTGTGCCAAAGAGACAGAGACCATCTCCTTGGTGGGATCGCCCCTGGCAGACCCACGTGCGAGGAAGCACCGGATCACAGATGGATCACCAAGCGGCAGATCCTTTTTGAAGTTGATTGCTGGCCCGAGTGCAGGCACCAACGTATCACACACACATACACACACACACACACATTGTGGCAGCACTGACCATGGGATAAAGGGGTTAGGCTGTGGACACCGTGTGGGGATACACGGTGGTGGGCAGGTACACTCCTAGTGGAGTTAAAGACACTTTGGACTGTGTTATAATATGTGGAATTACCCTCTAGGGGAAGTATTATTATTATCAAGGTGTGTGATCATTCTGCATTACAGTAAAGTGGTTATATACATCTCTGTGTATGTGCTTATTGTATATGTGGGTCCTGTGTAGGCAACCTTCTACATTCCTAGAACCCTACACAGGTGGAGGCGCTGTAAACCAGATCGAGCTGAAGGACTCACCCCAGGTTCCCAACAAGCGGAGGCTCAGGCCTCTTGTGAACCTACAGGTATATGCACCACACTTGGTAACACATAGGTTCCCACACACGCACACTATATCTGTGATTGGGGTAGAGGGAATACCCGTTACATTTGTATAATAAAGTATATGTTTTAATGTGTTCATCATATCACCCTTCAGGTGTTTAGAGTGCCCATACTAGGTTTCTGTTCTCTGTTCGTTTATTACTGATACCTACCTAGGGAGCACCTACACCTACCACCTTAAGACAGCTGCGGGGGTTCCCCTATTTGTCTCTAATGGGAATATCCCTCCAGTCCTGCAGATAGGGTCTGGGGAAGTAAGTTAGCCCGTATAAAAAGGGATAGGAGTTATTTTGTATGTTTTGCCTAGATAAAGGAACAGGTTTAATAAAGTCAAGATATAATTTCACCCAAAATCGGTCTCCGTTATATGCACCTCTGCACACATCTTACACCCCCTTATGCCACCCCTATGCCCATTACCCCTTATAACACCTCACGGCCCATTACCACTTAACCCCCATCCGCAGGCCCATTGGTTGTACAGGCAGTCCTTGATTATCCAACACAATAAGTTACTCAAAATGGCGTTGGATAGCGAAACACGTTTTCTCATAGGAACACTGTTTATATGAAAGGTTCCGTTCCTGAAGGCATTTTTAATGCTAAAATACACCAAATATTTAATGCAGGCAATAAGATATGCAGCACACACAAATTATATATAGTGTATATACTGTGTTATATATAATAACATACATACGTGTATACAGTGTATACACATGTGGGGAATGGCATCAATCTAAATAGCAGTTAGCTCTACGTATAGTACCAACATACCACATAAAAAGACAAACAAAGACAACAAAAGACACAACACAAAAAGAGTGGGAATGGGAAACGGGAAAAAGCTCCCCCCCCCCCAAAATTAAAATAAATAAATAAATAATTTATTGATTGGTGCTGCTAGATTACGGACACTCACAATAGATAAATAGGTTATAAGCAGTGAAAATAAGTTCCTAGGCACATCACCCGTTACTCCATTCCGTACGCCGATCAAATCGCCTCTGTCGCGGATGCCAGGAACGTGCGTGCGCACTGAATCTCTTCCTGGTTTAGAAGTCTCGCGATAGCTGGTCACCAAAAAAAGAAAGATCCACTAATGGACTATATTTATCCAGAAGTACATTTATTATTATCCCTTTGGCGATTTTTCACCGCTCCACTCCTATATCCGAGCACTGTACATCGTGCATATTGAATTACGTCCGGATCCTGTGACATCACCCGGTGACCAGCTATCGCGAGACTTGTAAACCAGGAAGAGATTAAGTGCGCGCACACGTTCCTGGAATCCGCGACAGAGGTGATTTGATCAGTTACACGTGGATCAGCGTACGGAATGGAGTAACGGGTGATGTGCCTAGGAACTTATTTTCACTGCTTATTACCTATTTATCTATTGTGAGTTTCCGTAATCTAGCAGCACCAACCAATAAATTATTTATATACAGTAATACACTATGGGAGCCGCACTGTCTTGTTTCATACACACACACACACACACACAACTTTGCAAAGCGTCGTAAGAGCGTTGGATAAGCCGTTTTGACGTTGTAAAAATTAACATAGATATACATTGCATAGCGTTAGATAAGCCATTCGTTGTAAAACGAGGACTGCCTGTATTATGTTTTATTGTATATCACACTTTCCATTTCTTCTTCCAATGAATCTCACAATTTGTCTCTATATGACTAACCATTCTCGGCAGCAAATGACTCCACCAGACTCTGAGCCTCCTCCCATATCCGTGACTCCAGCCCCAGTTTTCCAAGCCCCAGGTTCCTTAAGGTCATCAACCCGAAGCGTCTCTGCTGTTTCCAGGTGTGTCCATTGGCCACCCCAATTCCTGGTTACAGAGGGAGATTACCAACTGGTCATTTCGGTACCACGTTCTGTATTTCTTGTGTGGAGTAGATATATTTTGGGACAAGTTGCGAGTCAGCCAATAGTGCAGACATTTATATTCCCTTTAGTGCATGTTAAATAACTGCAGTTACAAGTAAGAACAATGGATAATTAAACGTGTAATGCCACATAGCCGGCCTAAAAAAACAAACAAACAAACAAACCACATTTGTAAACAATGCAACAATCTAATTAACATTCCCAAATTAATCCAACCATGCTAAAAGCGAAAATGTGACATTCTATTTTGCATTTCTTAGGACCTATGAATTGGGGGAGTGTTTTGTTAACCAAGAGGTTTCCTAAACCCTTAGTCCACACTGTCCTTGTTAGAAAGCCAATATACATGAGGGGAAAGAGGGGACTATGGCTGCACAATCTTCTATTTAACACACCGTGACATCACAAATGTAACCAGAGGAAATCATACCCATTCCAATAAATAATGTAAAACTACTTATAGGTTTGAGATTAGTATTATTTAAAAAAAAAAAAAAAGTTCCCCCACATATAACCTGTAAACATCAGGGTCATTAGAACACTTTGACCCTAGGACGAATTTCCCCTTTAAATAGACCATGGAGTTTATTCATTTACGTGTGGTAGTATTGTAGCGACGTCAATGGGAATTTCCGTGCGACAGTTCCCCGATCTGCACTATCGCCCTCTACTTAATAACCCTCTGTCACGTACGACCCCCTGCTAGCACGCGACAAGGGTTAATACCGACGCTCGTAAGCGCAACCCACTCTTCACCTCCACAAAGGTCCGTCAAATGGACAATATCCCCTCTTACAGGACAAATACAAAGCCCACAAGCTGCCCCATTCTTCACCCACTCATGGGTCCCTCAAATGAGTTGTATCTCTCCTCAAGCCGTCCCAATATACCACCGCCACGAACAGCACACGTGAGCACGTGACTTTAGCTATGCAACCAGGGTTAATACACAAGGCTACTCTAGCAAGCCCCCTTTCTCCTCTTCAAGTTAGTATTAACCCCTACGCAATTGCACATCATACCAATCCACTGCCACCACCTGAGGTTATGCAGATATGATAACAGATGTTAGACTAAAATATCTGGCAGGGCCTCAGGTCCCTGTTTATTATAGGAAAAACTATGCACTTGTAACGGGTTCCCCCCCCCCCCCAATCGCAGATTATACTGTGTGGGTGCAGAAAACAT
>WSYH01014093.1:0-16087 GCA_036426205.1 Ascaphus truei
AAGATACACACACACACACACACACACACACACACACACACACACACACAACACACACACACACACACACACACACACACACACACACACACACACACACACACACACACACAACACACACACACACCACACACACACACACACATGTGTGTTTGTGTGTATATATATATATATACATATGTATAGTATGCTACATATATGAGAAAGCGGTCACTGGCACTCCAATAGCAATAGACATCATAAAGGCAAATAATGAATACTTTAACATCAGTGGTGATGATAAAAATAAAGACAGCACTCAGTAGTAAGGTCCAAAATAAACTGCATTAAGCAATAAGTCACACAAATCCAACGTTTCGATCCACCAAATGGGATCTTTCTCAGGGGGGGGTGTATAGCCAATAAAGAATATCACTTGTGAGCACATTCACATGTCTTAGACAGGTCTGCAACCCTGCCTTTACACCATTATCCCCAGCATACAGTGCTCCCACTGCAGCAAGGGATTCTGGGAAATGACATGCAAATGAGCACAACAATGTGACCTTTGCCTGATATCCATTTACATGGAGCCATATAAATAAAATAAAATGTCTGGATATTTTTGGTGTGCCTATTATCCGTTGTTTTTTTTGTACAGTACCTTATAGGTACTCTGATAGCAGCACCCTCTCAGTAGTCGGTCTATATTATCGGGAGTGTGAGCCCCAATCCCGAATAGATAGAATAGACACACAGATAGATAGATAGATAGATAGATAGATAGATAGATAGATAGATAGATAGATAGATAGATTCACAGATAGATAGATACACAAAGATAGGTAGATACACAGATAGGTAGATCACAGATAGGTAGGTACACAGATAAGAAGTCACAGAAGTAGGATACACAGATAGGTAGATGTTGATAGATACACAGATAGATAGATAGATAGATAGATAGATAGATGATAGATAGATAGATTGAAGATAGATAGATAGATAGATAGATAGATAGTTTGATAGATTAGTTTGAGAGATAGTTTGATAGATAGTTTGATAGATATTATGTAAATAGGTTAGAAATAGTTATATATAGATATAAAACTTGGGCATATAACATCTACCAGTCTGGGTGATAGATTCATTTAAAATATAGCAAAGTAATGAAACTATGGGCCTCAGTATAGTTAAAATAATTCACAGAACACAAGTTGAAGACCACTGTCTTTGAGGGAATCTATGCCCTGCAACAACTCATCAGTTAGTATAAGAAAAAGCATGTGCACACTGATTCGACTGTGTAGGTGTGGGGATTGATGGAGTGAAAAACATTTTGTAGCAGAGTCCCCTCCTTACCTTTGGGGAGGGGTAAATGATCCATGCCAGCTGTCGGCGAGAGCCCCATGACGGACGGGTATTGTGGGGGCGGCCATTTGTGGGGGGGGAGGGGGGGGGTGCTTGCGCGGTGTCGGCAGCAACGGTAGCCATCTTGGAATGGCTCTGCATGGACTGAAACGGGAATATGAGTCCCAGAATCCTTAGGGGGTGAGGGGGGGTATGATCAAATTGGCTGACCCAAACCAATGGGATGCGTGCAGGCCAGGTGGAGCAGGAATCCTCCGGGGGCGGAGAGCCTGCGAACCAGTGCTGACGGAGGCCGCCAAGGAGGAAGGTAGTGTCCAAGGGGCAGTAGCTCTGGGAATAGGCCAGACCTTGCCCCCTAGGCAGCAGTAAGGCCCTGGACCACCTATAGTTGTGTATGTGAGGGAAGGCCCCAGGTAGGGACCCTTCCCCTTAGTATTACAGCTGCCACTACTTCACCGTGGACGTCTGCAGCCTGGAATAAGAGCTAACATGAGCATATAAGAGGAATCCTCATTATATTATGTTCATATAACTCCTTTTACTGAACATCTCTAGTAATATAGTTATATGTACCCTCCTACTAACACACATCTCATTATAATTATATTTATCATGTAAACTCCTACTAACACATACATTATAATTATTTATAATGTAACTCCTTTGACACATCTCATTATAATATATTTATTATGTACTCCTCTACTGACAATCCATACAGTTATATTTATCATCTAACGCCTTCTACGACATCTCATTATAATATATTTATCAGTAACTCCTCCTACTGACATATATCATTATAATATATTTATCATGTAACTCATCCTACTGACACATCTCATGATATGTGCATCATGTAACTCCTCCTACTGACACATCTCATGATATCTGATCATGTAACCCTCCTACTGACACATCTCATTATAATATGGAATCATGCAACACCTCCTACTGTACATTCTTATAATATGTGTTATTATGTAACCCCCTGACACATTCGCTTATAATATGTGTATTATGTAACTCCTACTGACAATATCTCATATATGTGTATCATGTAACTCCTCCTACTGACAACATCTCCTTATAATATGTGTATCATGTAACTCATCCTTCTTATAATACTCATTATAATATGGGTCATGTTGCTCCTTCTACTTACACATTTTATTATAATATTGTATGTGTTTGTCTAACTTCCTACTGTCAATGTCATTATAAAAAGTGTATCATGTAACTCCTCTACTGACACATCGCATATATATATGCATTATGTAACTCTCATACTGACACATCTCATTATAATATGTGTATCATAGACACAGCTTATATAATATGTGTACTGTAACTCCTCTACTGGACACATCTATTATAATATGTGTATCATGTAACTCTTCTACTGACATCTCATTATAATATGTGTATCATGTAATGCCTCCTATGACACACTTATATAATATGTGTATCATGTAACTCTCCTACTAACATCTCATTATAATATGTGTAACATGTAACTCTCCTACGACACATCTCATTATTATATGTGCATTATGTAACTTCTCCTACTGACATCTCATTAATATATGCATTATGTAACACATCCTACTGGCACATCTCATTATAATATGTGTATATAGTAACTCCTCCTACTAACACATCTCTGCATTATGTAACGCCTCCTACTTGCACATCTCATTATAATATGTGATCATGTAACTCCTTCTACTGACACAACTCATTCAAAATATATATCATGTAATCTCCTACCTAGACACATTCATTTATAATATGTGTATAATGTTACTCTCCGTCTGACACATCTCATTATTATATGTGCATTATGTAACTCCCTACTGACACATCTCATTATAATGGTGTGCATTGTGTTAACTCCTCGCTAACAATCTCATATTATATATACAGGCATACCCCACATTAACGTACGCAATGGGAGGAGAGAGCATGTATGTAAAGCGAAAACGTACTTAAAGTGAAGCACTACCTTTCCACTTATCGATGCATGTACTGTACTGCATAAGTCATATACGTGGCATAATGATGAAAATAATGTATTGTAACGGCTCTATAGTCTCCCCGCTTGCGCACAGCTTCGGTAAGGTAGGGAGCCGGGGTATTGCTGTTCAGGATGTGCTGACAGGCGCATGCGTGAGCTGGCGTTGCCTATGAGCGAGATGTACTACTCGCGAGTTGTTACTTAAAGTGAGTGTACTTAAACCGGGGTAGCCTGTACATATGTAAAGCCTCCTGACTGATTAATTCATATAATATTGTGTAGCATGAACTCCTCCTTCTGCCACTCCCAAAAGCTGGGTTGTGTAAAGCAGAGAAAACACATATGCAAAGTACCTTGATACACTGGCACATGCTCCCATCTCTTTTTTTTAAGCCCTTTTTCAATATGCTCTGAAGCTTTTTCCCAGTCTGTGCAGTAGAAGACTTTGTTCTCATCCATTGATGGGAGAGGAACTCTCTGTAGCTCTGGGAATTGCTTCACGCATATACAGTAGTGAGGATTACACAAAGCCCCGATAATGGGTATCTGAGCTTGATTGTTGTTAACTGTTATTGATTTGAATGATCCTTGACCCCTCCATGATTCCCAACATAGAATCTGGGCACTATACCCCTGTTAATATAGATGTACAGATTCTCACTGTGATGGAGAATATTTTAGTCCCATTTTTACAGCATAATGAATTGGGGCAATTAATATTAATTTAAATACAAAGTTACAAGTGATTTTAAAAAAAAAACACATTTTTTTTTGATTGATACACAATTCCAGGGAATTTGCTTATAGATCGGATACTAACCCTTGGAAGACATGTATGTTGTATGTATATATGTATGTGATGTATGTATGTATGTATGTACATATTGCAGTATGTACAGTTGTGTGTGTATCTATGTAGCAAAAATATGATTTATATAGCACCTACAATGACTGTAACAGCACTTTCAAATACAAAATTAGAATATATGGAAACTACATTACAATAAGTGAATGAAACGAAAAGTCACATGCTAGGAAAACGCGTTCCTGACCTTGCAAGCTTACAATCTAAGGGTGCTGTGTTGTTGGTAGACTTAAGGAGTCAGTAGGGTAAGGAGTATGTGCAGTGCTTAGTATATCTCACTTTACAATAATACTAGAGCTTGTAATTTACTGTATCACATCACGAATTACCATGCAGTGTAAAAAATACCCTTTTATTTAAGGGCATTAATATGTAGCAAAAATAGTGTATGTTGTTCCATTTGGGATCCCCGTGTGGATATTTATGTATCAATCATTTGCAACTTTAAAACTGCGACATTAAAAAAAAAAAACAACCAAAAAAACACTTCACTTCGGACAAATTTCATTAACTTGTGGTGTGTGGTTGCCCCTGGTAACTTAAAATGTGATCAATTTAACTGAAAAGAGGGAAATCTGCCTCAAACATCCCAAAGCCAGGCTCTTTACATTAATGCCATAATGAAAGGGGATTTTCACTAGAAGAGGGAGAGGAGTGAGAGGGAGGGAGAGGGAGGGGGACAGAGAGAAGGAGGGGGAGAGGTGAGGGAGAGGCGAGAGAGAGGGGGGGATAGAGAGAGGAGAGAGGGGGGGGGAAGGGAGAAGGGGGAGAGAGAGGAGGGCGACCAAGGGGGAGGAGGAGGGAGAGGAGAGAGGGGGGTAGAGAGGGAAGGGGAGGGAGGAGGGAGAGGGGGGGGGAGAGAGAGGAGTATGAGAGGAAAGGAGAGAGGGGCGAGGGAGGGAGGGGGAATGAGAGGAGAGAAGAGGGGAGAGAGAGAGACAGTAAAAAGGAGAGACATAAAACTGAAGTATGAGAAGGGGGAAAAAATATGAAGAGAGAAAGGGGGGGAAGTGTGGACCACAGTGATGGGGATTTTGAGAGAGGGGCAGAGAAACATAGACAGAGGGTCTGCAAATGTGTTCCTCCGAGGAGTCACTGTATTCAAGTGAGTGGCTGATTAAACCCAGCTACGCCACGGTGACCCATCACGCTTAAGTAAAGGTCAGTCTTGAAGCCTTCACTCTTCAGGGCCTCCCGTACAAAGTCTTCAGGGGCAGCACCAAGGGGTTAACATTTCTAAAAGAATAAAAAATGAATTAAAAATAAGAGAGAAACGTGAGAAATAAAAAAAAAACAGATTTGATTGGAATGTAGCATATAAACAATGAAGGGAAGTAAAATACATTCTTATATATTTTTTAAACTAGGCACATAACTATTAATGATACATTTACCAGCTAGAGGTAAATTTTGGAAGTATCCAGTTCATAGCAGATGAAATATGACTCGCATTTGATTTGCAAGCATGAGTTTAAAAAAATAATAAAAATGGAAAACAAATATTGAAGAATTAAATGGGCCATTATCTTATTAATGTTCAGTGAAAATTCACCATTTTTCATTACTGACCGTATTAGAAAGAAAATGGGGAAAATTAAGTTCATAGCTGTACAAAAATGCTCTAAATTAAAATATCAACGAACAGGTAACCTAAATTGCAAATAGGGTTTAGTGAGTAATAGTAACAAGAATAATATTAAGTATGCAACAATTTAATGGGGTAAAAAAACGACATTCAATTTATAAATTACTATTAATGCTACAAAGACAATGCGGGGAATACTAAAGCAGATATTTTTAATGGTTATTTCTCGATTAAATCTCATTTTTAAATGTATTAAGAATTACATATTTAAATGTGTTATTTAAACTAGTATAACATTATTTAGGAACTCTGGGAAAAAGCAATATTGTGAAAAGATTGTAACATTTTGATTAGTGATACAATATGCAACTATAATCTAACTACAACACACACACCACACACACAAAATCACTAACCCCATTACTCCATATATTTTTTAAATAGAAAAAAAAACATGGAAATTCGATCATTTCACTGATATTAATCAAAAAAGTGAAAAAAAGATTAAAAAGATTAACCATGATATTACTGGTTTAGAAAACTAAACAAAAATGCGATCAACTTGTGATGTGAAAAAAAAAAGGAGGGAAAAAAAAGAGAGAAACGAAAAAAATATAACATGTAAAAAAAAAAAAAAAAAAAAGCAGAAGAAGTTGTTCACACTTTTATATTTTTGCATTTTAGCACTTTATACCCAGGGAGTGAGAATCCGGGCAGGGTGTTATAGCTACCCAAACCACGGGGTTCCCTTGTCTATTTAAAACCCTAAATCTTCTCCCCTTTAAAAACATTTTATCACGCGATTGTGGGCCAACATACTAATGAGTATTAAAACACTATTTCTCCTTGGCAATTAGCTCATTCCTGACTTGGCTTTCCTGATTGACAGAGAAAGAGCAGTAAACAGTCGAATTTTCCCCTTGGAAATAAGTGCATGATGGGTCCATGAGAGAGCTACTGCAAACTTTTTTTTTTTTTTAATATTTGCGCCTGTGGATTCTGTGTCGGCTGGAAGCAGTCACCTCCCTGAGCCTTCTTTAAAGAAGGGAGTTAAAAAAAAAAAAAAAAAACTCTACCTGCCTGGGTTTGTTCATCATCAGATTTATCTTATTTTTGTATTTTTTGTTTATTTTTGAACACCAAAAAAAAAATAACAGAGAGTGGAAGAAGAAGAAACAGGAGCATTTGAACGTATTGCTGTTTTTGTTTTGTTTTGTTGTTTTGTTTTCACCAACTTTGCTGGAGATGGGCTATTTTGGATATTTCCTGGTCTTTGTGGGCTGCACCAAGTCATTCAAGTTACCCATCTGGTGGTGAGTTCCTCCTGCTTGCTTTGAAAGAAAACATTTATTAAAGCTTGGCGTTTTTACCTGCCTTTGTTCTTAGAATCAGGCTTCTAATGCCATGGAATATTCATCCTAAAGTAAATATCTTCTAGAATATCCCTGCACTCATACACAACAGATATACTTATATGTGTGTTTACACGGGGCATACTATCCACTGCATTACAATTCGTTTTTTTTTTTTGTTGCTTCTGCTACCATGATACCAGGTTGACTACACTGACAGTGCTATCAGATGCGCTTTCTAAGTCATATTGTGCTTGATCCCCTGCATAGAACAAAAGCCACTGATTGAATTAAAGAGATAATGATACAAGTTGACATGAGCACTTCAAGGTGTTTGAGTCAGTCAGGTGGAAGAAATAGAGAAGGAGAAGAACAATGTTTTTATCTTCTTGCTGTAAGGGAGACACAACCACAGGCAGGTTAAGGCAGAGACTGAACACCGTACTAGTACAGGGTGCAAAGTCTTTCATAGCTGTCTAGAACAGAGTATGAGCTACTGAGTGTGTTGTGTTGTGTGTGTGGTGGTGTGGTGTGGTGTATGTGTGTGTGCGATATATGTGTGTGTGGTGTGTGTTGTGTAGAGTGTGGATGTGTGTTATATATATATATATATATATATCATATACAGTATACACAAGATCTATCTATCTATCTATCGTATTTCTATCTATATAATCTATCTATCATCGATCTATCTATCTCTATACTACTATATACATGTTTTTACACTTGGAGCTCTAGTCTTGGTTTTTAAAAAAAATACCCCACAAGAGCCAGCGCCATTACTAATGATGTGAGACGCTGCTTATTTTCTTTTTATTATGTGGTGTTGTAAAATCTGTACACAATATATCACTCATTTGTTTTCCATCTAAAGTCTTTTTAGAGGCATTCGCATTGGAAAAAACATTTTATATTAGACAAAATAACCCGACCGCTGTCTAGATTATTTAAATGTAATTGAGCAAAAACAGGATTTGATACACAGAAATGTATCAGTGTTTAGTGAATTCATTATTGTTGTCACCCTATTGATGACCTCGCCCCAAAAAAATAAGAAAGTCTTTAAAGGTATATACTAGTATAACTGTGTGACTGCTGCTGTGTGTGTGTGTGTCGGTTGTATGCTGTGTGTTGTGTGTGTGTGTGTTAGGTGTGTGTGAGGGTGTGTGTGTGTTGTGTTGGTGTGGGTGTGGGTGTGTGGTGTGTGTGGTGTGTGTGTGTTGTGTGCGGTGTGTGTTCTCTAGAAAACGTATGAATGTATTGTTTCGAAATATCTAGTTCTTCAACATTTTGCAAGTATTCATAATAATAGTATAGGAGGTCGCAAACCATAGAATCTTAGAAACAATAGTTAGTACAATCTCATAAAATATAATATTGCTGGTTAATTATTTTGCCATATTGCCATATGCTAATTCATATCAGCCTCCAATCTCTGCGCAATCCAAACATACTCATTGTAAATCTTCAGCAATGCGATACATCACAGGAAAGATAGACCTGGAGAGCTCAGTTATTGTGAGGGTGTTATTGGTGCAGTCAGTGACGAGGAGTTAATCCCTGTGTGTGTATAAACGTGTCATCTCTCCTTCTAGAGGCTGTTAGTAGCAGCTCGCAGGGCATGGTAGAATGTAGGTTTTCTCTGCCGAACTGGAACATGCCTGAGGAATTGTCATGTAGAAATAGGTTTCTATAATTGGATTAACATTTATTTTTTTTCTAAAAGTATTTACTTTTATAAGTAGCAGGTATTTGTTAGCAAGACATGCTTCCTGACTGAGGAGACGCTAGCAAAATAGACTGTTGTACAAAGATATTCTTACAGTAGCATATCTAATTATAACTCTCACAACAAAGAAAATTAGTAAATGGTGCTTGAAAAAGGCTGACAACAGATAGTATAACCATTTGTTTGTTAAGTAAAGGCACGACATGAAAAAAAATCTGTGGTAGTAATATATATATATATCCTATATAGAGAGAGATTGTAACACAATTTGAAAGCTGGGAGAAAGAACACATTTTTTTAGTTAACCTGTAGCAATATAAAGTTCATTAAAATAGCGATTAGACAGCAATCTCCCTGGTCTGTTTTTGATCTGAATTAACATACTGACCGCCACCAAAGATGTTGCACATGATAGTAAGTATTTCAGCGCAGTGTCTTAGGAAAGATACACGTGGAATGTGCGTTCTGGTGCAAATGTTTGGCTGTGTGTTAATGTGTACATAAGTGTTAGATGTGCATATATCAAATGATGGCATAGCAGAGAAAAACTGACTTCCTCTTTGAGCACTAATGATCATTATCAACAGAAGGCTTGCCATTAATAAGGTTGTTTAAAAAGGGACTCTTTGCGTATTATATTGTGGTTTGTGCTATTCAATAGTTAAATCAATTTGTCTGTAATCTTTTATTACTATATAAATATATGATTATATATATCTGATATATTACACACACACACACAACACACACACACACACACAATGAGTATTGTAAGAATAAATAATACATATATAAAATATATATAAAATTGAAACAACGTGCGTGGTGGTATGAAGTATGTAAAAGTAGAGATAAGTATATATAATAGATATATACGTCTCCCAGCGGGGATGTAATAGATATACATATTATATCTTATATATCATATATATATAGATATATATATATATATTCATTATATATATTATACATGTAGATGGTAACGTCAGTACCGTGTTAGCGGAGCTCAAAAATAAGATATATATATATATATTATACCGTATATAAATATATTATACATCATATACCTGGGATAGATATATATACAGAGAGGGTATTTCGTACGTGTTAGCCGAGCGTTCAATACATACATTATATATATAATATATATATACCTGCGGATTTGCCGTAAGAAATACAGAGCATATATATATAAACACATAGTATAAAACAATATGATTGATGAGATATATAGTATATATATATATATATAATAGTATTATATATATATATATATAGATTTAGCAACTTACGGATAATGACAGTATTGTAGAAAACATTCTGGGACAGAGCAATAGAAGTTCCAAAAAGAATACGTTGCGGAAGTATGAAGGGTGGTGTGGTGTGTGTGGTGTTGTGTGGTAACAAAGGAATGTAGAGTAACGAATGAAGGTGTGTGTGTTGTGTGTGTGTGGTGTGTGTGTGGTGTGTGTGTGTGTGTGTAGTGGTGTGTGTGTGGTCGTGTGTGTGTGTGTGGTTGTTGTGTGTGTGTGTGTGCGTAGAACTAATGACTTCTTAAAGACAGGGGTTGTATCCCACTAGACGTAGACACAAAGGTAGGTTAGGTGGATAACCACCCCCAAACATTCCAAGGTAATGTCTGAAGGGGGAGGAATTCATTTCAATTAGAATGGATAATAACATGCCAAAGTGTACTCTGGATAAGACAGGACAGAGAGATGAACACCTGGACTGCAAGCATAAAAAGCTATCTTTTATTCACAGTTATTATTACAACTTATAATTAAAACCGTTTTATGCATCCTTATTTGAGAAATACATTCCATTAGAACCAACATAATATATTCCCCTTGGTCCACTTCAAACTAAAATCCACAAGTCCTTACTTTTCACTAAGCACAGGATCAGCAAAATAACTGTAATAAAATTCAAAACATACTTTACGGAATACACACACCATACTTTAGTTAAACGTTATCACACACACACACGACACCACACACACATCACAGACACACACACCACACACACACACACACACACAGACACACACACACACACGACACACACACAAAGACACACACACACACACAAAAGTGTGTGGTGTGTAGTGGGAGCGTGGGTAATGTAATGAAAGTATGTGTGTGATATTTTTGAAAAGGGTGTATATAGATATATATAGACTAAGTTATGATGGATTTTAATTATATAAAAATATAATAGTATATAGTTATATTATGGATATAGTTTGGATGTTATAGTTCGTTATCGATAGATCTGATATCTATATATAATTAAAAGCATCATATTACTCAGTCTCTAAGAGATTAAGGATTAGTTCCTTTTTCTAGTGTATAAGACGTTATTAAAGCGTGTAAAAAGCCAGAAGTTCTGAGATCTAATTAAACACAGCTTATAAATGCATGGCAGTTCAATTTAACACGGTTCTAATGCAGGTACTCAGGCACACGCGGTGTCAGTTTATGTACTGGGAAGTAATTGGTTTAAAATGAAACCCTGAAGCCCTTAGAGATCACACTAGGTCCATAATGATGTTTACATACAGTATTTCTGACTTCAAAAGCCGCATCTTGTCCTCAGATTGTCATAATAATAATAAAGATACGTCTTGTTCACTAAGTATTACGCTTTTTTTTCGGTGTTAGTGACTTCTTTTTATCATCATCATCTAAACTAAACACAGATGAACAGTGTAGTGTAATCAAATTATCAGACACACCCTAGCTATTCATTAAAGAAACAAAATGACAGGACATGGTTTTGCATTCCCAAAGAGGCCACAACTCACCGCACTGAAAAAGAGGAAGAGAAAAGGGTAAGATAGAATCACTGTTGAAAACCAAAAAAAAAATAAGTTCTTAAAAAGAAGGATACCTACAAAAATGTGCTTTATGATAACTATCAATTGCATCTTTAATAATAATATAAAACATGGTCAATATGATACATTTCATTCATAAACGCTCAAAAGATTTATATTTAGAATATCGGCAATATTTATGTAGACGAGCTATTTTCCAAAATACAGTTTCCCACAGGTACTGAACGAGGAAGTAGTGTCTCAGTGACTAACTCAGATTAACAATACGCTGGCGTCGAAGCAGGGGGAACCTGGTTGCGATTCCATGGTGGGTCAGCTCCCTGTGATTTGGGCAAGTCATTTATCTCCCTGTGCCTAGGCGCAAAGACAAAGGCTTCCCAGAAGGCACTATGGTCTTGTAACAATCGTGTGCTGTCAGGTGAAGCGCATTTGCGACCGCGTTGGTGGGGAAAGCGCGCAATATAAAGTATAGTTTTGTTATTGAAAGAGCTTGGTTAGCCTTCATTATATTGAATGTGAACCGTGTTATATAGTGCTTAGAGCGCCTCAGCACCGGACAGGCTCCAATTATCAGATGGGATAGAGATAGATTTTTTGATTTTGAGATACAATTGTAGCCTGCATCCGATACCTTCCTGCCACAATCGCAGCCACGGAATAGAACCTTGGGCAGAATGCTTACTGTGATGGTCATGTTCAGAGGCCCTCCTCAGATGCAACCTGCCATTTTCAACACGTTAGTGTGCGATTGCATGACACTTGATCCCGGCTCTCTCATGAATTGAAAGGAGGATGAGCTAAGAGAAACGTTACCTACGTAAGTCGGAAGACTCCTTCCCTCCTAGCGGCAATTAAAATCAATATAATAAAGGGCAAATGTCTGAGACTTGCATTTCAGCTACGCTTAACACCCATTGCACGCGGTTGATGCCCCTCTGGCAGTGAACGGGGTTAATAAATATGTTCATCATTGCGACACTTGCCTCCTTTTGAACACCATAATGCCTATTGGATTTATGTCTATGTTATTTCTTATGACAAGGTTGTTCAGTGTCGTCAGAGGATTCTGCAACACACACCCCCCCCCCTGGAGAGCGCCGTGCGCATAGGGGTTCAGACGTTGAGGGCTATAACGATGCTGCGCTTATACCAAGATGGGCAACATAAATTCCTTGTTCGCCCCCCCCCTCCTGGTGCAGCGACGGGGTTAATCCCTCTTGATTGGGCTAATAGGCGACACCACGATGCATTTCAAACAGTGTCCCAAAACTGAGACGGGCTGTTGCTAGCAAGGGGCGCTAATAAAAGAACCCCCCCCTGAATACAAAAGGGTCGTGATAAAAAGGTCTTCCGGGAGCACCAAACAGGATGCGAAAATACAGCAGTGGGTATATTGTATCACAGGGGGTTGTTTTCTGTGATATGTCACTGGGGCTTTTTCAAAGCGCACATGCTTGACCACCTTTTTAGGACTCTATGCTGGGTTCAGTGACTCGCCAGGGCTAGTTTCTGAATGAACAATAAATGCACCTTTTTTTTTTCAATCGCCACCGTGGCATCCCCGCCACCCGGCCTGTGAGGAGAGCTTGCTCATCAAGTTCCTTACAGTTGACCGAGGACCTAGGTTGCATCCCTGAGAGGTTACTTGTGACTCATACACAGCTAATCTCATTAATTACCAGCGCCCCACAGCCAGTCTTTCAGAGAACTCTCCTCTCTATGGTACCAGGCACCCCCCCCCCCCGCCCACTCACCACAAACGCGCAGCAGACCTTTGATGAACGCGAACCCACGTAAAAAGCCGCGAGAGAGGTGTAAAACTTTCGCCCAAGGTCGCGAACGGCAGAAATCTGCCCCTTTCTCAGCTCAACAAAACAAAACATGGCCGGGTGCTGCAGTCGCAAGCGACGTGGCCGAGCACATTAATGTCACCTGGCTTTGCAATATTGCGTAATATGTAAATTTGTTGGTTTCTTTATAAATCGTTGGGTTTGCTTGCACAATATTGGGGAATATTGTTAGATTGTGCATTATGCGGATGGCTTTTTTCACACACGCCATGTGCTTGCTCCACGGTTCTGCGATTTTCGCTTGCTAACGTACTAGTTTCGGGTGACCTGTATTTGACGTTGAAAGCTTGGGGAACCTTTTCTGCGGCCTGGAATGTGCCTTCATCTCTTTATTATGTGCCATGAGTAGAGCGCCCCTCACTCAAAAGGCCTCGCGTCACCGTCAATTGTTAAGGCCCGCTGTGCTTGGTGCATGAACCTACTGTGTTTTCTTCGTTACCATTGGACAAAAATGGTAACTTTGGAAAACGAGCTTGTGGATATGTTGAAGATAGCCGATTTTAATATTTTATGATCTTTAGCGATGAATAATGGACGCCATTTCTTATGAGTGGCTTGAGTTATGTTGCTGGCACTGCTTAATATGTAAAACTCTACACGGCAACCTTGAAGCAGCCGTTTGCTCAACTCCAGACCCTCCATTTTCTTCCCCCCAACAGTCAGAGTTGGATCTACCCAGCTTCAGACGTGGCTCAATCAGTCTGAGTGGCAGGGATTGAGCCTCCTGTGCTGAAGCAGGAGATACGTGAAAACCGGACATATTAGGGGGGTGGGGGTGATCTTGGGGACTGGAGTTGAGCACCCCTGCCCTAGAACCGTGTTATTACATTGTATGGTGTGGGGTCCCGCTGTTTTGGGGTCCCGCTGTTTTGGGGTCCCGCTGTTTTGGGGTCCCGCTGTTTTGGGGTCCCGCTGTTTTGGGGTCCCGCTGTTTCGGGGTCCCGCTGTTTCGGGGTCCTCACCACCTGATGCTGGTCAGTGTTGTTGAAAGCCCAGGAGAAGGTGACGTCTTCGAAGCCCATACAGGTGGAGAAGACACAAGGCAGCATGATGTCTGTGCCGTTCCGGGCGGTGATCTGCGGGATCTTACCCACGGACACCTCCAGGGGGAAGCAGGCGGGGGCAAGGAACAGCGCTGGGGGCAGATAACATGTACAGGGGGTATTATATATATATTCATATAAAGAATATCACTTGTGAGCACATTCACATGTCTTAGACAGGTCTGCAACCCTGCCTTTCACCATTATCCCCAGCATACAGTGCTCCCACTGCAGCAAGGGATTCTGGGAAATGACATGCAACCCAGCCTTTCACCATTATCCCCAGAATACAGTGCTCCCACTGCAGCAAGGGATTCTGGGAAATGACATGCAAATGAGCACACAGTGCCACCTTTTGTCTTAAATCCATTATTACAGGGAAAGCCTAAGCCAATGCTCGCTGTTTTAAACACAGCCTGGGATGAGATGCACAGCCAGTAACCCACTCACAGACCGCTATTTCGATCTTTTGGGTCTCATCAGTGTGAGGCTGGTTATACTGGCTGGCCACGCACGCACACACGCACACACACGCACGCACACACACACGCACATTTTCTGTAGTCACACAGATGTATTTGTTTTCTATGCTATGCTGCCCTCTAATGTTTCGTTTAAGGATGTGCGTCAGAATCGATGTTATTTTTGTAGCCGGGTCCCCCCTGCTCCCCGGTCCCCCCTGCGCCCCGGGTCCCCCCTGCGCCTCGGTCCCCCCTGCGCCCCGGCCCCCCGATCCCCTCTGCTCCCCGGTACCCCCTGCTCCCCGGTCCCCCGTTTTCCCCACCCGTACCTTCGCCATTGAACAATTTAACATTTTGGTTCTCGAAGGAACCTTTCTCAAGAGATATGTGTGTGTGTGTGTGTGTGTGTACACACGGGCGTGTGTATGTGACTACATGTGTGTGTATACATGGGTGTCTGTATACACGTGTGTGTGTGTGTGTGTGTGTGTACAGTGCTGCATTTAGTTAACCCTTTTGCTGCTAGAGGGAGTGTGCATGCCCTCTGGCAGCAAAAGGGTTAAACTGTTATTATATCTGCATTTCCATGTTGACATAGTTATGTACATACAGTATAATATGCAAAACATCATAATCTGCTAGTGCAATAAATGCATAATTACAGCTTTCCCGCACACGCAGATAGATAGATAGATAGATAGATAGATAGATAGATATACACACACAGATAGATAGATAGATAGATAGATAGATAGATAGATAGATAGATAGATAGATAGATATACACACAGATAGATAGATAGATAGATAGATAGATAGATAGATAGATAGATAGATAGATAGATAGATAGATAGACACACAGATAGATAGATAGATAGATAGATAGATAGATAGATAGATAGATAGATAGATAGATAGATAGATAGATAGATAGACACATAGACAGATAGATAGATAGATAGATAGATAGATAGATAGATAGATAGATA
>WSYH01014094.1:0-16082 GCA_036426205.1 Ascaphus truei
GTACAGTGTGGCTCCTGGGGGTACAGTGTGGCTCCTGGGGGTACAGTGTGGCTCCTGGGGGTACAGTGCAGTTCTTGGGGGTACAGTGTGGCTCCTGGGGTTACAGTACTCCACGGGTCACTTTCCCTTTTATGAATTCACTCCATTTACCCCAACTCTCTATCCCAATCCCAAGCATTGCAGTTTATTTATCAGTCTTCTACGTGGGACAGTGTCATAGCTATACTCTTACTATAATCTAGCTAAACTACATGCACTTCTCCACCCAGATTATATTGTATGTCTTTATTTATATAGCGCCAAAAGTGTACTCAGCGCTTCACAAAGAATACAGTACAGGGAATTATAGTAATACAATAAATGCAGCAAAATCAGACAATAGGAAAGGAAATCCCTGCCCCGAAGAGCTTACAATCTAAGAGGTTTAATGGGAGAGTTACAGAGACAGCAGGTGAGGGAATAAGTGCTGTATTATCTATTAGATCTATTACCTTTGTCACCCAGTCAATACAATCCATTATATTTGTTTGCCGGATCTCCCCCAGTAATCCCCCTGCTGCCTGGGATCTTGTGGGTTGTTGGACTTTAGGTAGTGAACAACATTCAGCAATGTTTCCATTAATGTCCCCACTACTTATATCAGGCTCACTGGCCTGTACTTACCCGCCTCTTCCCTACCTCTCCTCCCTGTAATGTGGGACTATGGCTGCTGTTACTGGCAAACGCTGCATTCTTTTTCATGGAGACTGATGTGTGTAGCAGTATCTCCGAGACATCAGAAATAACAGCTAGGCAGTACGGAGTGGGGCATCACTGCACTTGACCACTTATGGTTAATGTAGGGGGGACACTTCCTGCTCTTGCCATGCTGGTTGCTCACAAGTCATGGATTTGGTATGATGACTTCCTGCCCTTACAGATTGCAATCTTTCCTTTGCTTTCTTTGCTATCACAGATCCTCCAGAGGCCAAAAGGGCTTCTACTGCAATCATGATCGGGCTCATCACGGTGCTACTGCTGGTCGCTGCAGGAGGAATCTTTCTGCACATGTGCAAGGAGAGCCCAGGTAACAACCACCCAATCTGGGATATAATGATATATACAGTGCTATGACACAGCAGCAATCCATGCCAGATTACACAACTGGAAGCAACACCATTGTGTGGTTATTGCATGAGTCAACCCCATTATTATCCATGTATAAAACCTTAAAGAGCTGCTTTCTGTCACAGGGACATGCGAGGAAATGTTACTTAATGATAAACTTTCCAAAGTGCGCTACAAAGTGATGCCTTGGGGGCAATGTGCGGACTTCCTACTATAGAGAGAGGTTACACCGCGCGTGTGCTACTCTCTGACCTCACAGGAGAGTAAGGGAATTCCCAAAGGTTCGGGGTAGACACAAGTACATCCTGAATATGGAATAAATCGGTAAAGGAAACTCGTGCACCAACATTAGATTGTAAATTCTACAGCGCAGCAGAAGGCGTGTCACGGGAGAGCGGGTTATTTACACCTTTTTACCGGGATCATTCATTCAGCAAAACAAGGTAATGAAATAAATTGTAATTTATTCAGCATAAATTCGCTTACACACAATGATACACAAAATACAGACAAAAAGACACACTTACTTTGGGACAGGGGATACACGGGGAGATAGGAGGACGGCCCCCTCCCGACATCTTTAATCCAATGTCACACGCTGATACACGGGGAGATAGGAGGACGCCCCCTCCCGAACTCTTTAAGCCTTTGGCACATTCTGATACACGGGGAGATAGGAGGACACAAGCAAAGCAAGAAACAAAGCAAGAAACACCGCACCCGTAACTGGCGTTAATGACCATCTAAGTGGATGGGAGTTGACGCCCGTTTCGGGGCAGAGTCCTGTAACAGAGCTGGGTGAATCTGAGTGAGAATGTCCACACTTTGGTTTGTAGCATTTTCAGAAAGTGGAGACAGGAGGCGGAAGCTTCTCATAGAACTAACATGTTACAGTCATTTACATGTAGAGATATGTGGGTGTGTGTAGCACTCCAAAAAGATGCATATAAATGCAAATAAATGCGATACTTGCACAAAACCGGAGCTCCTGGTTCAGGGATGGCTATCTGCAGCAACAAGAGAGAAGGTCCAGGGCGCCACGGAGTTTTATTTCCAACTTTGTCCTAGATAAGTATTTCCTAAACCTAATGCAGGCCGGGACCTTTCCCAAGAAGAGAAGGAGAGGGTAATGAGGAGAGAGAGAGACACATGCGCGCGCGCACACACACACACACACACACACACACACACACACACACACACACACACACACACACACACACACACACAGGATTGGAAGGGGGACAGAGGAAAACAAACAAGAGAAACATGAAGAGACACATAACTATGAGAACTAATATTTATTATATTACACAGAAATTAGTTCCCCAAAAATATAAAACCCCAGTATGGGTACTATAAAAACCAAGGTGAGGGGGTGGTGGGTAACAGCCTAAGGAGAGGAGGATGGGAGAGGTATCACAAGGGGGGCCATGGGGGGGGGGGGGGTCTAGGGATCAGACACCAAATACTGACGGCCCTGGCACAACACTGTCAGACTTTAGGAGACCAAGTAGCCACCCTCACACAGCAACTCTCTAACCTAACCCTCCAGGAGAATCCTCCCGGAGTACCACGCACTCCGCGCTTAACCCCACCCATCCGTGAAGGGGCTACCGCCGCGGAACCAAAGATTCCTGCACCCGAACCATACTCCGGAGACCCACATGCGTGTCGAGGCTTCCTGACTCAATGTGAAATCCAATTCGAATTGTCCCCTAGTCACTTCACCACGGACCGCGCCAAGGTGGGCTACATTTTTTCTCCTTTGACAGGAAGCACCTTGTCCTGGGCCTCCCCTATCTGGGACGTATGGCTGGAACTTACCACTGATTACCCCCGCTTCAAGAGGGAATTTCAACAGGTGTTCGACACCCCGTCCCGCTCGGATTCGGCTGCCTCTTCTTTGATGTACCTGTCTCAGGGTCGTAGGTCCATAGCGAAGTATGCCTTGGAATTTCGGACCATCGCAGCAGAGGTACGGTGGAACGAAGAGGCACTGGTTGCTGTTTTCTGGCAGGGACTGTCCGAGCCGGTGAAGGATGAACTCGCGACGCAACCTCGGCCGGAGACTCGGGAGGGATTGATTTCCCAGTGTATACGGGTAGACCAGCGTCTGCAACAGAGACATCACGAACGCCAGCGTCCCCGGTTTGTCACTCCTGTTTCCTTTCCACTTCCTTCTATGCCTTTCAGGAACCCCCGGGTATCTTACCACCTCCAGATACTTCCGAACCAATGCAGATTGGCAGTCAGCAACTTCGGGGTGCGGAGAGGTCTCGTCGAAGGAACGAGGGCCTTTGTTTTTACTGTGGGTCCTCAGAACATCTGATACGCGTATGCCCTTTGAAGCCGGGAAACGAGGATTCCCAGTGAGTAATGTGGGGCTCTCCCTGGGTATGGTTTCTTCTCGCCCCCTTTCCAAGAAAGAATTGCCCAAGAGGATACTGTTACCGGTTATCCTGGAAGGTACAGATTTCTATGTTTCCACCTCTGCCTTCCTCGACTCGGGATCGGGAGGAAATTTCATAGACCAGAGTTTTGCTATTCTGAACAACATTCCCCTGGTCGAGAAGAGGTCTCCCATAGGATTAGGGGCCATTGGCGGGCGCCCTTTACAGCCGGCCTTCATCTCGCTGGAGACTCCACTACTTACCTTGTCTACTAAGGATGATCATTCAGAATGTCTCTCGTTCGATGTTTTTCACTCCCCGGTGGTCCAAGTTATCCTTGGCCTGCCCTGGTTACAGAGGCATAACCCGCGCATTGATTGGACAGATCAAGTACCCATCCAGTGGCAGAACCCCTCGGAACAAGTCCGTTCCACTACCCTTCTTGCTTGGTTGGAGATACCGCCTACTCATCCCTCTTCTCTTCCTGAGGTATACGCTGATTTCCAAGACGTCTTCAGTAAGACCTACTCCGACCTCTTACCTCCGCATCGCCCATATGACTGCCCCATCGATCTGGTCCCAGGGGCAATCTTGCCCAAATCCAAGACATATCCTCTGTCTGTTCCTGAGACCACTGCCATGGCGGACTACATCCAGGCGAACCTCCAGAAAGGTTTTATACGGCATTCTTCCTCCCCTGCCGGCGCGGGGTTCTTCTTCATCAAAAAGAAAGATGGTATGCTCCGACTTTGTAATGATTACAGGGGCCTCAACCGCATAACGGTCAAAAATCGCTACCAGCTTCCTCTCATCTCCGAGTTGTTTGACAGACTGCAAGGATCCCCATTTTTTCTAAGCTCGATCTTAGGGGGGCGTACAATCTCATCCGCATTCGAGAGGGGGGCGAGTGAAAGACCGCATTTAACACCCGCAGCGGGCACTATGAGTACCTTGTCATGTCCTTTGGCCTTTGCAATTCCCCAGCCGTGTTCCAGGACTTTATGAACGAGTTCTTCCGAGACGTACTTAATGTCTTCGTGATCATCTATTTAGACAACATCCTTATCTTTTCAGAAACCCTTCAAGAACATGTACAACACACTAGGCTCGTCCTCGCCCGTCTTCGCCTCAACCATCTCTATGCTAAATTAGAGAAATGTCTGTTCCACCAGAAGTCCACAGCCTTCTTAGGTTACATTATCTCTGACAAGGGTTTCAGCATGGATCCTGAGAAACTGAAGGCCATAATGGAATGGCTCCAGCCCGGTACGCTTAAAGCCATTCAACGCTTTCTCGGATTTTCCAATTACTATAGAAAGTTCATCCGTGGTTTTTCCTCCATATTGGCCCCCATTACTGATATCACCAAAAAAGGAGCTGATCCCTCCATTTGGCCGCCTTAGGCTATCTCTGCATTCGAGACCCTCAAACGTACCTTCGTTTCTGCACCTATCCTGCGGCATCCGTCCGGCAACTTCCCTCCCTTTCATCCTCGAGGTGGACGCTTCCGAGTATGGAGCCAGTGCTGTACTTTCTCAAAGAATGGGACCTCAAGACACATTACTGCACCGACACACTTTATTCGAGCAAATACCCAGTATGTACCTGGCAGATACCTGGAATGCGCCGCTCCTCACGTTTGCCTTCCCAGCCTGGGTTCATGCCTGGCTGACGGGCGGCTGATCTGTTAAATGATAATGATTAGGATTTAATAGGCTGCAATGCTTCGCGTGTCTACCAGATGGCATAAATTCATGAATTGTAATGCAGTATATATATATATATACTGTGCAGTATTGCAGCCAGCGGGAATAAAATGCTTCAATCCCTGCCTGGAAAATAACGCAATGCACTCGGGAGAAAACAGTCACAAACCTCAATACACCCGGGTATACCCGAATTCGTGGGACTAGCCGAGCTCGAATAAAGTGTGTACACCCATGCGGGTTTTTCTCGAAGAAATTTTCTACGGCAAAGGAAAAACTATGATGTCGGGAACAGGGAGATTTTGGCCATTAAAATGGCTCTTCTAGAATGGCAACACCTGCTTGAGGGTACTCGGGTACCTATTTCCATCCTTACAGATCACAAAAACCTCATATATAGAAGGAGCTCGCCGGTTGGGGTTGCGGCAGGCCCGGTGGGCACTATTCTTCTCGAGATTTAATTACGTTCTATCCTATATACCCGGTACCAAGAATGTTAAAGCTGATGCCCTGTCTCGACAATTCTCCCCAGAAGAGAGGTCGGAAGAGATTCCCGAGACCATTCTACCATCCAAATTCATCATTTCTGCTACTTCATTTGATATCCTAGACAAGATTATCAAGGCTCAATCTCAAATTCCCAGGGGCTTAGAAATTCCGGATGGTACTTTGTACGCATCGCTGCAATTCCGTCGGAATATTCTGGAGTGGGGGCACTCTTCTAGGACTGCGGGGCATCCCGGTTTTAAGAAAACTCTGGATCTCATCCGAAGAACCTTCTGGAGGCCCAAGATGGGTAGAGAGGTTCAGGAGTTCACTAGTGCCTGCTCAATATGCGCCCAAAATAAGACCGCTCGACACAAGCCTTCGGGTCTTTTACTTACGTTACCCTTCCCCGAACGTCCATGGACACACATTTCCATGGATTTTATAGTTGAACTTCCACCCTCCAAGGGTATGACCACCATTCTCGTCATTGTGGACCGGTTCACGAAACAGACGCACTTCGTCCCGCTCAAAGCTCTTCCTTCTTCTCCAGTTCTGGCGGACATTTTCTCCAAAGAAGTCCTTAGACTCCACGGTATTCCCACGTCCATTGTCTCCGATAGGGGTTCTCAGTTTGTCTCTAAATTTTGGCGGGCCTTCTCCAAATCATTCGGTATCTCTCTCTCTCTCCTTCTCCTCCAGTTATCACCCGCAAACCAATGGGCAGACTGACAGGATGAACCAAAATCTGGAGCAATACCTAAGATGTTTTGTATCCGAGACCCTCGACGATTGGACTGATTTACTACCCTGGGCAGAATTCGCGATCAATTCACACAAGAATGAATCTACCCAAGTATCCCCATTTTTTGCGAACTATGGCTTTCCCCCCACTTGTCTTCCCATCTCCAGTATTTTCTCAGGGGTACCAGCAGCCGACTCTCGGATATCCGTTCTTCAAGACTCCTAGAAGAGAATTCACTCTACTCTCGCTGATGCTTCCCAAAGGTACAAACATCAAGCCGATCGGCTTCGTCAGGACGCACCTGAATTCAAACCGGGGAGTAAGGTGTGGCTCTCTGCCAAAAACATCCACCTGAATACCCCCTCCCCGAAATTGGCACCAAAATTCCTGGGACTCTTTGAGATTCTCGAGCGTATCAACCCAGTCACATATCGCTTACGACTTCCACCGACCATGAAGATACCCACAGCGATCCTTGAGGGGGGGGGGGGTACTATCAGGAATCTGGGCACACGCCGCCCTTGGCGCTGCCCTTCCCTACCTCTCCCGCTGGCTGCGGCCTCCTCCGCCCCCCGCTCTGCATCGCGGCCCGTTCTTCCGCCCCCCTGCGGCTCTCCCACATGCCGCCAACGTCACTGCCGGACGCGCGCCCGCTTCCATTACATTCCACACAACTTAATTTATTCACTGCACAAGCAGTGTAGCTCCGCCCTCCGGCCGTCTCAGCTCTCAGTCTCACGCCCTCATACTGTGCACCTGCAACAAACCCGGACATTAACCCCTGCCATATCACAAAGGGTTCCTGGGCTTGCCTCTGCCCTGCCCCCTCCTCATTTTATTACCCCTCTGATTCCTCTCCAACATCGCTCTGCATAGTTCGTCTGCCTAGTGCTGTTGGATACTGTGCCCAGCTCTTTCTCTCTGTTTCAGCTTCGTTACCGATCCGGCTCGTCTACGCTTACCTCTCGTACCCCTTGAACACAGCACCTGGAACTCTGTTACCCTCGACCCTCGGCTTTGGAACCTACTACGGCATCTTCTCTACGCCCGGATCTGGCAAGTACCTTATCTACCCTGGTACCCCTGGCCTAGTTCACGCAACCCAGTCCACACTCCGGGCATGCTCTCTCTACTGTGGGTGCGTGGTTACTCACTCTCCACCTCAGTATAGGGGGTTAACCTGGTCTGCGGGCAGAACAGCGTGACACAGACCTAATCCTTAAATATTCAGACTTGCCCACCGCACCCCAGAGATACAGTATACTGTACTAAGTGCATAACAGATGGGTTCCCTTGGGCATTCCCTGGACCAGTTACCTCTGTTGCGACCTCCAGACTGCTTGTGCTTCCTCCTCCTGGACCTACACATCCCCACCTGGTGAAGCTTCCAGAACATAAGCAGAAGCAGCCGTCGAGGTGCTGGTTGTAGCTAACTCAGGTGGTGCAACTGAAACCATATCCAGGGCCACAGTGTCTAAACCCGATATGATTTTCCACACCAGATTAGAACTGGGCCCTGATCCGGCAACCTCAACAGCAGACTAACCTGCAAGCGCACACAATACCTGCGGCGGCATCTGCTCCTCAGGGTGCACCCGTTCAAGCATCAGTTCGTCCTGTCTGTGTGCTGAAAGCCTCAACAACAGTCTCTGACACTGTCAGAAAGGAATCAGGTGAGATCAATGATGATGACAATGAGCAAATAGCTGAGGACAAAGATGACACTGACATCCGAGTTTCAAACAAAGAGTCTCCAAATAAACCCAAATCAACGCTACCACCTGCTTTTGCGAAAACAGGGCTACTTTCTACAACACCCTGTTCCCCTGAAACAGGCTGACGGTTCCTGAGGCACCCTCCCAACTGGGGTGGAAGCAGGTCCAGTGCTACGCCTACTCTGGTGACTGGTGCCAACAGGAACATCACTGGTCACTGGTACATCAACCTCTGCTAAGGCTCTTCCACCCTCTGGCAGGACGGCCAAAGGCGAGGCCAGACAATAGTCCACACGTGTAGTTTCAGGTTAAAGCAAATGTTAAGTGGTTTTATTTCTCCACAGCAGTACTAAACATTTGGGCACACTGTCCCTTTAAGGCAAAACAAAACTTAGCAAAATAACACCTACTCCACATTGGGAGAACTTACTAACAATCCAAGCCTTATCTATCAGGCTGGCTGGCTATCTCCAGTTCCCAACCTTTTAACATACACAACATCAGTCAGGAAACAATATTAAAGTTCTTACTGTGTTTTAGAGAGAGGGTTGGAAATCCATCTGGCTAGCAGCTTGCAGAGACGGCCACCTTCCACAAGCATTACATTCCTTATCAAGGGTGGCTGTCAGCTGTCTCCGCTTACTTCCTGATTGCCCATCCATTCTTCCTGGGTTAACCCTCTGAGTGCTGGATGAAGGACTCAGATGTATGTTTCTCAGGCATAACTATTAGTACCTGACTTCACACTGTCACACACCCGCACAGCCAACTGAGCATAAAACGAATGACTCTGACCTCCTCAGCCTCACAGGACGGGCACGGTGATGGTGAGAGCACATCCTGCCCTGCCTGCCACATCCACCACTCAAAATGTAAATAAACAAAACAAATGGAACAAACTAAAACAAATCAGACAATAATATTTCTAGGAAAGAATGTAAAATAATAAAAAATGTCTGTGTTGTGTGTTGTGTTTTTGTGTGACTGTGTGTCTCTTTGTCTCTCACACACTCTCAGGCTCCTGTCTCACACTCTCCTCTCTCAAACGGTTCTGCAGATAAGTGCAAGTGGTTCGGTGGCCACGTGGCATTATGTCGCTCTGTTTGTGATTTCTAACGACGGATTAAACATTTCGGATTAACCTGTCGTACTTTATTCCTTACATAGAGACAATGGTAAGGGGGGTAAAGCTATTCTGAGAGATGATCTGTTTACTACAGTATATATAATTTATTGTATTATTTCCAGTCGCTATTCCAGACAGTGATGTAGTGTGAACACCCTCCTCTACCACCCGGCGACCTCTGCACTGAACCGCACGGTGACCTCTGCACTAACCGCACGGTGACCTCTGCACTGAACCACGCGGTGACCTCTGCACTGAACCTCACTGTGACCTCTGCACTGAACCTCACTGTGACCTCTGCACTGAATAGCACAGAAATGCCAATTCAGGCCGTGTCTGATGATGACAATGGGGGTTTTTCCTTCCTCTTCTTCATGCAATTATCTTTAACGTGTTATTTAGAAAATGTTTTATGACATAAATAAGTCTCTTGTGGAAGAAATAATAAGAATCATGTTTTCCCGAATTTCATGTAGTGCTGATATTTACAATGTTACAGATACAAGGAACTTTCTGTTTTACAAATCCTTTTTGGATTCTTCTGTCTTAGCACAAACTTTGCCTTTTGTTATTATACATGTTACACTCTTACTAGGGAAGGAGATAATATTGTGTGGAGGCAACACACATATATTCTTTTATATACCTCGGTTTCTTAATCGTGTTGTTCACATTAAACGTACAATACACATTTCATCCTTCATTTGCAGCCAGCGGGAAAGCACTCACACAAGGGACACCTTTCTCTAGGACCAGAATAACACTGCAGTGATTACAAAATGCCAAAATGCCACAATTGCAGGGGCTTGGAGGGTTTATTTTGTAGTGGGACGTACTAAGTTTGTGTGGTGTTATAGCAGGCAGGAGGTGGTGTCTCTGTAAGGGTTAATCTAATCCCTTCATGTGTTTAAAGATGTAAGCACGTACTTCACCTTTCTAGAGAATTACGAATTTAAAGCTAGAATTTCCTTTTTCTATATAGTTTGCCTGACACGGGAGACCGGCAATTTACACCTTTTATACCGGGATCATATCACTGAGCAAAACCAAGGAGTAAAACAAACTGCATTTATTCCTTGGAAACAGACGTACACACAGTGGGTTACAATAAACATGAGAAAACACACTTACTGGGGGGTCTGGGAAACAGACGTACACACAGTGGGTACATAAACATGAGAAAAACACAACTTAACTGGGGGGTCTGGGAAACGACGTACACACAGTGGGTTACAATAAACATGAGAAAACACACTTACTGGGGGGTCTGGGAAACAGACGTACACACAGTGGGTTACAATAAACATATAGAAAAACACTTACTGGGGGGTCTGGGAACAGACGTATACACACAGTGGGTTACAATAAACATGAGAAAACACACTTACTGGGGGGTCTGGAAACAGACGTACACAAGTGGGTTACAATAAAATGAGAAAACACACTTACTGGGGGGTCTGGGAAACAGACGTACACACAGTGGGTTACAAAACATGAGAAAAAACACTCTTACGGGGGGTCTGGGAAACAGACGTACACACAGTTGGGTTACAATACATGAGAAAACACACTTACTGGGGGGTCTGGGAAACAACGTACACACAGTGGGTTACAATAACATGAGAAAACACACTTACTGGGGGGTCCTGGGAACGAATGTACACACAGTGGGTTACAAAAACATGAGAAAACACACTTACTGGGGGGTCTGGGAAACAGACGTACACATAGTGGGTTACAATAAACATGAGAAAACACACTTACTGGGGGGTCTGGGAAACAGACGTACACACAGTGGGTTACAATAAACATGAGAAAACACACTTACTGGGGGGTCTGGGAAACAGACGTACACACAGTGGGTTACAATAAATTGAGAAAAACACACTTACTGGGGGTCTGGGAAACAGACGTACACACAGATGGGTTACAAAAACATGAGAAAACAACACTTACTGGGGGTCTGGGAAACAACGTACACACAGTGGGTTACATAACATAGAAAACACACTTACTGGGGGGTCTGGAAACAGACGACACACAGTGGTTACAATAAACATGAGAAAACACACCTTACTGGGGGTCTGGGAAACAACGTACACACAGTGGGTTACAATAAACCATGAGAAAACACACATCACTGGGGGGGGGGGTACTGGGAACAGACGTCCCAGTGGGTTACAAATAAACATGAGAAAACACACTTACTGGGGGTCCTGGGAAACAGACGTACACACAGTGGGTTACAATAAACATAGAAAACACACTTACTGGGGGTCTGGGAAACAGACGTCACACACAGTGGTTACAATAAACATGAGAAAACCACTTACTGGGGGGTCTGGGAAAACAGACGTACACACAGTGGGTTTACAATAAACATAGAAACACACTTATCTGGGGCTGCGGATTCAAACAGCTAACAACATAACTTTTTCCTAGCTCAGATAGTCCGTAAAACAAAGTCTTTAGGTTACCGGGAGTTACCCGCAAAAGTCCTGGAACTCAAGTCGGCATGAATTACCAGTCGCCACCGCTGTATCTGCTCCGCAGCTGCTGAAATCCCTTTACCGGGAGCGAGTACCAAACGTCCTGGTACTCTTTTCGGCGTGTATCTCCAGCCGCGGCCGCTACGTTCTGTTCTGAGAACTTGTCCCCGGAAAGCGGGACTTAGAGAATTTCTTGACTTGAAGATCTCTGAAGCCGGCTCGCGTCCATTTCTCACAGAGCATCTTCTGGTGATTTTAAATCTGCCGCTGCTGTCTTGGCGCTTAAAATCTGAGCTCCGGATTGGCTGCTGGCTTTCTTATAGTATTTCAGATTCATTCGTGGAATACTACAGCCAATCCAAGCGTGGGGATTTTACAACCAGCCAATCAGCTGCCTGTCAGTCTCCCAAAGCCGGGCAGTGGGTTCCTCAGAATGGGATAAGGGCATATGCGTGAGTTTGCCACAATAGCCACTTGTTATTCCGAAGCCACCCACGGGGCAAGGTGCCTCTACGTCTAGAGAGGTGACTACATGCCGGAACTGCTCGTATTCATCCCAGGACGTGGACACTTCACCCAACCATCCTGCTCTAATGGCTTTCCCACCTCTGTGGGCAAGTGTGTTACTTTGAAGTCCGGACCTAGCCCAGACCTGCTGGCACCAACTTGGTAGCCATTTGGTCTCTCAGGTTCTTCCAGAGTACAGTGCAGCTCTTCTAGCAAGGAGACTCAATCGCCACCCCCCCCCCCTCCTAAGATACCTGCCAGCTATACTGATGAGGGTAGTGCAGGGCTGCAAGGCACAGAGCCCTAGAGTCCTAAAGCACAGTCTCATACACAAAGTCCTGGGGAATAAAATCCTTGTCCTGCTGTGAAAACCTGTCCTGATGCTGATCGCAGCAGCGCCTCCATCTGTTGCACCTGCTCCCCCACTCTACGTGAGATCATCTGGCTACCTGGTGTTGCTGGTGCGGTGCATAACTGTTTGGCTGGAAAAGGAGGCTCTGAGTGCTCCACAGTGGTGTGGGGAGATATCAGGACAGGGTTTCAGGGTGATTCATCTCTGGTGAACAGCACCTCCAGCCAGAAAGGATCCTAGTGTACCAGGATGGTCCATGCTAGCCCTTGTCAGATGACCAGACAGTAAGCCACACTCAGGATGGTTCAACTGGATCTTTATTGTCTTTACCCAGCATGTCAGACAGATGTCACAGCCTTCCTCTGATAATAAAGCCTTGCAAGCCCCATCCAGCTGCTTATCCTTGATGATGCAAAGGATACACACAGTACCACTCCTCAGGCGGAGGCAGGGCTGTCTCTCTGACTTCTGGGAGGGAGTCAGTATATACCATGGGGTTGGGCTTGAAACCCTGCCCCATAACACGACAGGTCTGATACTGATTGGGTCACATGTAGTTAATGTGATGCCTACCAGTATCCTCAACAGGATGACACTCTCAGGTTGTTGCTAGGCCCGCCCCTGGATACAGTAACATGCATTCAGGCTGCAATAGCAAGCTAGGCCTTCACGAGAGAGTTAACCCCTCACATTGCCTGTACCTACCAGGACTTACACTGTGGGGACCCAACAGAAGCATAACGGCCGGAGGCTATGTTATATTTGTGTAGCCAGGGCTGGTTTCTGGCTTGCAAGGCTGGTTTCTGGCTACTAGCCTGCCCTCACTGGCAGTAAGCCCTGGTAAAAGCAGGCCTGCCAGTAGTAATCATGGGTTTTCCCCACTCCCTGTAGTACCCTTGAGTGACAGGGGGAGGAGGTGGAACTAGGCCTGAGTATAACCAATCATGGGTCAGACCTGGTGCCCTCCTCCTAGCTGTACTTAAGGGGTATTGCCGCCCAAATGTAGTAGTACTTCTCCCAACTGAGAGAGGCAGATCACACAGCAGAGTGCCTGAGCATTGGGCCTCTTCTGTTCCTCTTCCCCTCAGGGGAGAGTGAGTGTGGACCTTTCCTCTGCCTCTGTTAGGTAGGAAGAGCAAGGACAGCTGCAGGGGCCCTTGACCCGTAGTGGATGTCCAGGAATCATCCTACAGCTGGGTAGCCGACTCTGAGACTGTGTTGGGCAGGCCACCCGTTCCTGTTCATATACCTCCTGCCTGGTGTGTGATCACACTGGGGAAGGAGAGGGAGTATTTCTACTGTAGGAGATCACCTCCATTTATCTGGAGCCCACGGCAGAGGCGCTGCACTGCAGGCGAACCACATACGGTATGTACCCCATAAACCTGTCCTGTGCCCCACAACCATCGGAGGACACCTCAGCCCTCCTGCTTACCAACAGGTAGCATGCACCACACACGCTGTAATGGCAGAATCTCCCATTGAGTGGGGGAATCCCTGTAACATTTGTATTACATTTCATGGTCAATTTAGGCATCTTATATATGTACAATTTAATTTACATTTAATTGTGCTAATCATCTGTCTTTTGTCTTTTATTTTTATTCAATAGAATTTCAATTTTTTGCTATTTTGAGAATGTTCTAACAAGTTATTTATAATTCTCAATCATATAACATGGATTTTTTATTTACATTTTATAATATTATATACATTTGTGCTTCATATTGTTTTATTTTGAGAGAGGTAGTATTATGTCATTCCCCTTTCTTGTCATTCCTATGTATACATTCCCATTGGATATCCTGTGTAAACCACACAGGTTCATTTTTACCTTTCTTCATAAGTAACAACACCTGGTATTTCTACCAATCACTGCATACAGAGGGATTTAAATAGCACACACTCTCACTATACAATCAAACCCTGATGAAGTATCACCTGCTACGAAACGCGCTGGGTGAGATTGTGTGCTGCATTTGCTCTGACTTATATATTGAGCCCCTCCTTGATTAGTGACATTTTACCTATTCATGTTACCTGCAACCTTTTTGTATCTGGGCTTCTCCTGGGCGGTGACATCACCCTCGGATGTCTGAGTCTCAGCTGCTCCCTGAACGAAGGTGATTCCAGTGAAACCTGTGTGTTTTTGTGGAGCGTGGTACACCTTGAACCGGGAGCAGGGGCTTTCCGCGCCAGAGTCTAAGTCCAGATTTTTGGGGCCAAGTTCTCAGAATCGAACGTAGCAGACGCGGCTCGGATTTTATGCCGATTTGAGTTATAGGAGATTTGACTAACGTTTTCAGAAAAGAACGTACCGGTGGCGTATGGAATTTTATGCCGAAATCACACCTACCCCCATAAGATGAAGGCTCTGGAGCAGTCACCGTCACGGGATACCAGGAATTTACACCTTTATACCGGGATCATTACACTGAGCAAAACGAGTTGATTAAATAAATTGCCTATTTTAAGTGAATAAACCACAAACACAAAATACATGAGAAAGACACACTCACTGGGGGTCTGGGCTACAAAACTAGACTTTCCTAGTTGAAATAAATGAAGAACAAAAGTTTAGCTGACCGGGACTCAGCCCGGAATGTCCTGGAACTCAAATCTTCATGAAGTTCCTGACGCCACCGCTCTCTTTCTGCGGGAGGTGCTGAAATACCAGGACCATGGGAAGGACCATGGGAGTTCCTTCCAAACGTGCCTTGAAATATCTGAAACCGGCTCGCTGCTATTTCTCCGAGAGCATCTTTTCATACATTCAAATCTGCCGCTGGTGTTCTGGCGCTTAGAATCTGCTCTCCGGATTGGCTGAGGGATTCTTATAGTATTTCAGAGCTCATTCATGAAATACTGCAGCCAATCCGAGCGTGGAAATATTCCTACCAGCCAATCAGAGCGATGCCAGTCTTCTGAAGCCGGGTAAGCGGATCTTCTGCATCAGCCAAAGGCATGCGTAAGATTGCCACCTCAGCCACTTGGTATGCAGAAGCCACCCGCTGGTTGAGGCTCCTCACAGTCTGGGAAACAAATGGTAGTCCAGAGGGCTTCCATTCATCCCGGGATGTGGGTGCTAAGCCTAAACCTCCTGCCCAAATGTTCATACCTCTGGCATCCTCTGTGGCTTTCATGTCCAATGTCTGAGTAGACACATTGGCAGGGCCGCCAACAGCGGGGAACAGAGGGTACCACCAGAGCCCCCTGCGCGGCCGTGCCCCACGATAAATTCCGTCGCCCGGTCTCCACGGGGTGACAGGATTTGGCGCGCTCGCGATGTGCCAGGCAGCGCGCGCTTCTCTGCAAAGAGAAGAAGAAAAAAAACTACCCCCGCTCCTGATTGACTGGCGCGTGTAGGCATGTTGCCAGGGGTTTGTTTTGGCCCGCAGCAAGCTCTATCCGAGCTTGCAAAGCGAGGCCCGCCCTTTCCTGCATGGAGCACGTGGT
>WSYH01014095.1:0-16077 GCA_036426205.1 Ascaphus truei
GGGAACATGCGGTCGGTGTTCATATGACGCACAGCGACTGAATCATGTAAGTGAAGTTGCAGAGGGCTCGTGCGGTCCCCGGAATGTAATTTAAATGCCTTGGGAAGAGCATGGGGCCTCTGCAACCGCTGCGACCCTCCCCCCCAGTTTGCGCCACCCCTGGTGGTAGTATATGTCCTGTAACATGGAGCTTTTCCTTACAGGTCCCTGCCCCTTAGAGTTTTTAATCTAGTTTCTGTTTTTGTCTCAACATATAGGTAAAGTGATTTTCCTAAGGGCAATACAACTTGAGACTGGAATTTGAAGTGAGTCCACTAATTAAAAGGCAGGACGTCCAAGAACGGCTCTCGCTTAAAATGCAACCACATATTGAACAAATTGCATTATTTATTGATTATGCAATGTACAGGCATACCCCGTTACGTACACCCACTTACGTACACTGCAAGTACTGTACATTTATTTTTAATTACACCATAACCCGTGTAGTACGATGCTTCGCGGACTACGGACACCAGGGGGGGTGCGTGCGTTTTCGCACCTCTCATCAATACTGCAACTCCTTCACATGTGTCCCTAACTGGCGGAGTGTAGGTAAGGGGAAGGGCCAGGTGGCAGGGGACGGGTAGAGGGCAGCAATCAATCAGCAGCTTATAGCAGTGATTCGCCCGCACTGCAGCTCTGGCCTTCTTCTCCCTCCACTCTCCTCCCTCCTCCCTCCTGCTCTCACTCCTCTCCTCCCTCCTGCCCCTCCTCCTCAGATCTCGATCTAGAATGTGCTGCTGCTGTGCTGTAGAACGGAACTTTGCATGTGAGTTACGGGCTACGGGGAGGAGTAGGTGCGGTGACTTTTTTATAATCTGTTGTGTTGGGTGGTCTGTTCTGAGTGAGTGTGTGTGTGTGTGTGTGTGGTGTGTGGGTGTCTGGTGTGTGTGTTGTCTGAGTGTGTGTGTTGTGTGTGTGGTGTGTGTGTGTGGTGTGTGTGTGTGTGTGTGTGTCTGTGTGTGTTGTGTGTCCTGAGTGTGGTGGCGTGGGGTGGTGTGTGTCTTTCTCAGTGTGTGTGGTGTGTGTGGTGTGTATGTGTGTTACAGTGTGTGTGTGTTCTCAAGGTGTGTGTCTCTAGTGTGGGTGTGTCTCTCATGTGTGTCTGTGTGTGTGTGTGTGTGTGTCTGTGTGTCTGGAGTGTGTGTGTCTGAGTGTTTGTGGGTCTGAGGTGTGTGTGTGTCTGATGTGTGTGTGTGTTTGTGTGTGTCTGAGGTGTGTGTGTATGAGTGGTGTGCGTGTCTGAGAGTGGTGCGTGTTGAGTGTGTGTGCGTGTCTGAGTGTGTGTGCGTGTCTGAGAGTGTGTGCGTGTTTGAGTGTGTGTGCGTGTCTCAGTGTGTGTGCATGACTGACTGAGTGCGTGTGCGTGACTGACTGAGTGCGTGTGCGTGACTGACTGAGTGCGTGTGCGTGACTGACTGAGTGCGTGTGCGTGACTGACTGAGTGTGTGTGTGACTGACTGAGTATGTGTGTGTGCGTGACTGACTGAGTGTGTGTGCGTGACTGACTGACTATGTGTGCGTGCGTGACTGACTGAGTGTGTGTGCATGAGTGACTGAGTGTGTGACTGAGTGTGTGTGTGTGCGTGACTGACTGACTGAGTGTGTGTGCGTGACTGACTGTGTGTGCGTGCGTGACGGAGTGAGAGTGCGTGAGAGATTGTGTGACTGAGGGAGTGCGTGTGTGCATGACTGAGGGAGTGCGTGTGTGCATGACTGACTGAGTGCGTGTGCGTGACTGACTGAGTACGTGTGCGTGACTGAGTGAGTGCGTGACTGACTGAGTGTGTTTGCGTGACTGACTGAGTGTGTGTGTGTGACTGACTGAGTGCGTGTGCATGACTGACTGAGTGCGTGTGCGTGACTGACTGAGTGCGTGTGCGTGACTGACTGAGTGTGTGTGTGACTGACTGAGTATGTGTGTGTGCGTGACTGACTGAGTGTGTGTGCGTGACTGACTGAGTATGTGTGTGTGCGTGACTGACTGAGTGTGTGTGCGTGACTGACTGAGTGTGTGCGTGTGCGTGACTGACTGACTGTGTGTGTGTGTGACTGACTGAGTGTGTGTGCGTGACTGACTGACTGTGTGTGCGTGACTGACTGAGTGTGTGCGCGTGCGTGACTGAGTGAGAGTGCGTGCGTGACTGAGTGAGAGTGCGTGAGAGATTGTGTGACTGAGGGAGTGCATGCGTGACTGAGTGAGAGTGCGTGAGAGATTGTGTGACTGAGGGAGTGCGTGAGAGATTGTGTGACTGAGGGAGTGCATGAGAGATTGTGTGACTGAGGGAGTGCGTGAGAGATTGTGTGACTGAGGGAGTGCGTGCGTGTAAGCCAAGCTGATCAAGGACCTGAGTAAGGCCGTGCGTATAGTGCCAGCGATTCCACCCCAAAACAAACACATTGCCGCCGCCGCATGCGCTTATAGTAAGCGCGACAGCGGCAATGCGACGGAGCGGACTTTGGAAGCCGGGAATATTTGATTTTTTAAGGGCTGTCACCTCACGTGACAGCCCCTGAACAAATCCAATGCCCGGGAGCCTGCGACGCCGCCGCAAAGCGAAATATAACTTTCGCTAGCGGGAATGGGTGAGGTCGCCGGTCGCGGGCACTATACGCGCGGCCTAAGGAAGCACAGTATTGTAAAACACTGTACTGCACTGTACAGTATTGTTTTCACCAAAGTCACAAATCAAAGTCCCAAAAATATATCAGTCAGTCAAATAAATGCACCTCACCTTCATGCCCTTTCAGTAAAAATACTGTACAGTAGAAGATATGCCCGCTCCTTCATCCTTCCTACATATTTTTAAAATAATTTTGCATTCATCCATGTTGTATCTGTCAGCACTTATAAGAAAAATCAGCTGACATTAAAGATTTTATTTTAATAAAGCCTACTGTATTTATTTTGGTTACAAATGCGTTATTTACATCAGTTATGCACATATATGACGATTGCAGTACTGTACATGCATTGTAAAGTGAAAAAAAGGTAGTGCTTCACTTTAAATAACATGCTCCGGTCCCATGCGTATGTTAAAGCGGGGTATGCGTGTATATTGAACCAACCAGGCCTCCCTTTTCAACTCTGTCCCATACCCTGAGGATACCCCTTCAAATTCCAAAAAGGCCGATCTGTCACGAATAAATTTCCAGAGCCTGCTGCCCAAACTGGATGAATTAAGGGCATGGTGCCTTAGCATAACCAAAAGCCATAATCTCACAGAAACATGTTAATACCTAAAACTCCCTATGCAAATATCGCCCTTCAGGGTTACTCCATTTCTAGGAGAGATAGGTCAAAGAGAGAGGAGGAGGGGTGTTATTTTATATTGCAGACACCTACAATTTATACTGTCAAATGCCTCCCAAGCCCATCCTCTTTTGCAATCCTAGTTAGCAAAATCGTCTCCCTTTTTAAGCCATCTGGGGCTGGCATCTAACGCCTGTGACGTGAGAGGGGTACTGTTGCAGGGTACATGCAACACACGTGGGTTTCTTGATAGGCTTTTTATTGAACCCCAAAATATGGCACACAAAAATAACAAGAGATTTTCTTCAGCATATGTAAAGTAAAGCAATTTAAGTCCTGAGCAGGGCTTTGCCCTTTCTGTTCAAAGTCGACAGAAACAATTCAGCATCAAAACAAAATGTCCCAGAAAAACAGACCTTAAATCAAGCTGTTCTCTCTCCAGAGTTTCAGTGTGTAACCATGCTTCAGACAGCTGCATGTGTGTACAGCCTGGGGTTTTTAAAGCTCCTTGATGAGGCAGCTGAGATCAGACTAATTAACCAGACCTCTCAGCTGGAAGTTAACCTCGTCACTGCTGCACTGTAGACCTAAACATAGGTCTGCTAGGCATAGGGCTGGTGACGTTTAATCACCCTGTCACAGGTACCCAGGCCAATAATTAAGGTATTATACCGGGCTGGGTGCCCCTGAGCCATATGGGGGAATTGAGATTGTCAGCTCTTCAACCCAATCATGGCATGTAACTGTATTTGTAATAAAGATGTATGTGTATTTGTACTGTTGGAGGAGTGCCAACCAGAGGAGATGTACAGGGCGTGAGTTTCAGGGGTGATTTTATGGTAAAATGTTGTCAGGGTGTGTATGGAAGGAAGGGGGCCAGTGTTGCGGGTTACCCCGAAACACGTACTCGGGAATCTCCCTAGATGCCTGAGGACATGAGGAACACAGACTACTGGATAAAATCCTCCCTAGAAAGCAGTTTGCAGCTTACTGCCAAATCTCCTTGCTTCAGCACAGACCAGAATAGTAAGACCGGGCAGGGAAATGAATCACATTCATGCCCACAAACCCCAGGACCCAGGTTGAGGTTTAGTGTATCTCGCACCAGGTATAAGGTGGCGAGAGTTATATGTTTTTAAGTTTAAGTAATTGCCACACCAATTGCTTCCATAATCAACTCTATTCTGGCTGCAGGCCATATCCCTAAGATCTGGAAAACTGCCAGAGTTGTTCCAATCTTCAAAAGTGGAGACAAAAACACTGTCTCAAACTATAGGCCAATCTCTCTTCTCCCAATACTATCCAAAGTCATGGAAAAATGTGTTCACTCCTAATTAAGCGATTAATATACCAAGACAAATTTCCCTAGCCAATTCCAATCTGGCTTTCGCCCCAAACACTCTACCGTAACTACCCTGCTAAAAGTTTGCAATGAAATCCAGTGTGGAATTGAACAGGGACAACTCACTGGTGCAATATTCCTAGATTTTGCAAAGGCTTTTGATAATGTTGTTTGTTATCTTGCTTAACAAACTCCAGTGCTCTGGAATAGGGAAGCATGCTTTAAATTGGTTTCAGTCCTACCTATCAGATAATTCCCAACATGTGTCCATCTCAGACTCTAACTCCAACCCCTTGGATATCACCTGTGGCGTCCCGCAAGGCTCTGTTCTGGTGCCCCTACTCTTCTCAGTGTTCATCAATGATCTTCCTACAGCTTGTAAGGGAACTTTAATACATATGTATGCAGATACTTTTTGAGACTTGAAAATTGGATTTCCCAAAACAAACTTTTTTTAAACACTGACAAGACTGTAACAATGGTATTTGGGACCAAGGCTAAATTTTTATAGCTTCCAATGACTGACCTCCAGATCAGAACCAACGCTAACACCACCCTAACTCCTGTTACTAGTTTTAAATACTTGGGCATATGGTTTAACTCCCATTTAACAATCGGGATGCACATTAATATCCTGACATCCAAAACCTATGCCAAACTAGGTGTACTTTACAGGAACAAATCCTCCCTAAGTCTGCTGGTCAGAAAGCGTAATGCACAGCAGATGCTAATGCCAATTATCGACTATGGCGACATAGTATACGGCTCGGCACCTCAAACCCACCGTAGCAAACTTGACACCATCTACTATTCAATATGCTGTTTTGTTCTCCAATGCAACTACAACACACATCACTGTGAAATGCTCAAAGAACTAGATTGGTCATCACTTGAGTCTAGGCGCAGAGTTAATCTTTCCTGTCTTGCCTTCAAATACTTTCTGGGCAAGCTACCCATCTATCTGAACAAGCTCCTCACCCCTATCACATGCAGCACTTACCATCTGAGATCTGACTTCAAAAGACTGTTCATGGTCCCAAAGTTCAGCAAAGTATTCGGCCGCTCCTCCTCTTACTGTGCACCCCAAAACTGGAGCAACCTACCGAGGACACTCGCAGCCACACCAGTCTAAGTTCTTTCAAAACTAAAGCTGTCTCACATTTTAACCTGGTCTGTAACTGTTACATACACCTATAATATATATTATCTCTAACTGTGCATGCAATGTGTTGTATATAATGTATACCCTGTTCACTTATGTAACTGTATGTGTAACTATGTATTATTTGTCATCGTAACTCTATGCCCAAGACATACATTGAGAGTAACCTCTCGGTTTTAAGTATTACTTCCTGGTAAAACACCTAGGGCCACCTGCATGGTCAAATACATTTTCACAGTTTGCAGTACATTTGATAAACCATATTTTCTCTGAGAGTCTTTTCATGCGCCTATCAAAACAGTCTATCTTTTTTTGAGGGACAAGTTGAGCTTCTTATTGGTGCCTTTCACTGATGAATCATGTATTGTTTGACCAAGATATGATGGGGTAAAAAAGAAAAATCATGAATGCTTGCATGTTTTCTCCAAATATTAGGTGGTGTTTAAAAAGATGTGATTTAAAGCTACAAGTTGATACATTTGCATATTCTTGTTCTTCAAAAATACCAAAAAAACATTTTGCACCAGTACAAAATTGACAAGGTTTTAAATTATACTGATTATCCTATGCTCAGAAAACAAACTAAAGCAGACATAATACCACCATATATTTGTTGAGTATTTTCACAAGAGTTTCACAGTCCATACATGAGAGCGTTCTACATTTTTTAATGTGCTAAACTATACTTTTCAAATAAAGGACTAATTTGAGATTTGCATGAACAATACTTTTTATGATGTTTTCAATCGGATATTATCAATAATTGCATGTCTTTGAGCCAGTTTATCAAACAAATTCTGTTCTTTAATTAAAAAAAGGAATACCTACAAAGTGTTCTGGCCAGAAATCTCTGTTGAATATAGTAGTTTTTATATTATTCTCAGAAACGTAAGCAAATATGTGATTTTACATTAAAATTGCTCACACACAACTCTGTATTCATGGAAAGGGCCTAGTGGAGGTAGGAAGATAACTGGAATGGCCCCCTACTTCCACTACTGAGTGAACCCAGACATGCTAGGCCCACCCAACAAACACCACCACTACAACCTCCACCCTGCACAACAAATGGCATCCACGCCCCCTCACAACAAGCACCCCCACCCCCCATCAAATGCCTCCTCTTAAGAAATACCCCCCTTCCTCAACAAAATTCAATTAAGCAATAATGGTATTGCCCACATTTTGTGTTAAGAAAGTCCTATCTGGAAATCTCAGACATACACGAGGTTTACTTGGGAATCGGGGCAGTAGAAGCTGGAGTTGCTCCTTATGCCCTTTTTTTAATTTATTTTTTATAGCACATTCTATAGCATTTCTGAGAATGAATCTTACTTGGAGTAGCTGGAACTATTTCATGAAATGTCTCCCTACCAATCTTGCTACATTTTCACTGGGAGACAGTTCTGATACCACATTTGCTCAAAGATCAGAGAAATTACCTGAATCTCGTAATCAGGGGCAGATTGGAAGCGATATGTGGCATGTCTGCTCAATGCAAACACTAACTGGACTTATCACAGCTTTATGCAAAGTTTCCTACTTTGTGATAATGAACCTGATACTTACCTTAAGTCCTTTACTGTTTCCTCGTGTAAATGTTACTCTCTTTCCAATACAAACTCCTCCTCATTCCTGGCCCACACCCAATATCATCATACACCCTGGACTACTAAAACGCCTTTCATTATCTACTGAATGCTGGTGGAGCTCTTAAAACCAGTACACTAACCACCACTCATTCTAATGGCAAACATTACAACCTTACCGCCTGCAAACAATTACACACATTTTTATTTATATTGTTACTCTCTTTAGCATGGGATATTGAACTGAATACAGACCCTTCTTTTTTAACTTGGTCCTATACCCCTGAGAATGCACCATTCAAATTCCAAAAAGGGCTATCTGTCGCCCATCTAAATATCCGTAGTTTGCTTCCCAAAGTGGATGAACTAAGGGCATGATATCTTTTGCATAAACCCAAGCCATCATTCTCATTGAAACGTGGCTAACTCCTAAAACCCTCGATGCAACTATCGCCATTCAGGGATGCACAATTTTTAGGAAAGATAGGTTAAAGAGGGGAGGAAGGGTGTTACTTTATATTGAAGACTCCTTACAATTTATACTACAAAATTGTTCTCCAAGTTCACCCTCTCTTTAAATCCTTGTTTGCAAAATTTGCCTCCCCTTCACTAACCCATTCTTATTACTGGCATCTACCTTTCCCCTGAAGCCCCACTACAATTCCTGACTGATATCACTTAGTTTGTTGGCACAATATCCTCTCAAGTAGTGTGAGTTCTTTGGTATTTCAACCTCAATTCACTTGACCCTAAAAACAACTAAATCCAGACGCAATTCAAGTCACTAAACCTAACCCAACTAATTTCCCAACCCACACGGACAAACCTAAAATCTGACAACCATTCCTTGCTAAACTAGATTCTATCTAGTGTTGGACCGGGTCCTACTTTAAAAAAAAAAAAACGGATACCCGGCCAAAATTAAATGATCTACCTGGCCGGTTACTCGGTTTGCACTTACCTGGGGGTGGAGGAAGACGGAGGCTACATCTAGGCAGGTCAGCTTCTGCTCCGGTCACGTGGTTCCCCAGCTCTCACTGCTATGGAGTCCTGCAGCTCCCGCGCCAGCTGAACACACACTGCTGATGCTGCCACCTCCACAGGACCTCTGCTGACCTGCCTAGATGTCGCCGCCGTCTTCCTAATGGGTCTTCCTCGCCTTCCGTCGCTGACAGCAGGTAAGGGATGATATCGTTTTCAGCTACCCTGACATTACCCAACGCCGGGTATTACTCGGCGGCCGGGCCCACTTCTCAGTTGCCGGGTACGGGTAATGTCTGGGTAGCTGAAAACCTGCCCGGTACCGGGTAATTCCGGGTACTCGGTACATCACTAATTCTATCCTCTATTCCCAACAGTGGTAGGTACAGTACATCCTAACAATTTTTTCACTTGTACTCAATGTAGCTGGGCAGACAGGAGAATCTAACTTTATGCCCTTCCCCTCATAAATGCAAAAAAATTAGATATAACCAGTGGAATTTTCACAACATTTCTTAAATGTCATTCCATACCGAGCATATTTGTTTTGAACATGTTGCAGAAATATAACTCTCTTACTTTAAAAAGCGGTCATGATTCATGCACACTGATATTTTTTGCAGGGGTTTATACTTTTGCGGATTTTGTACACAGGTCGTCAATTAGGGGCCTTAATTTATGTAGCCAGTCATGGTCTGACTTGTCTCTTGGAAGAGTAGTTGTGTTGTCATTAAATTGCGGAAATCTTAACAGAATCTGATATATGTTTTTATTCATTAGAGGGAAAACGTGGCGTTGATAAGATGGTCTGTAGCCCGGTAGAAGTTATTTTTTTTTACAATACCAATTGGAAAAGTGAGACCCCGGAATTTTTTAAGCTTGCACACATTTGTTGGGTCCCAATACAGTGCTCTGGCATGAGAAGACAGGATTTTTTTGGCCAATAAACTGATGTGCCCTATTGGTTGGTTTGAATTACCATTTTTTTCCTGCATAATATCTGGGGGGAAAAACAGCTGAAAGAAATTAAACATTTAAAAATTGTGAACCATAATTCCAGTAGTTTCCAGAAAAAGTGGAATTTCAGGATTGTGTCGATTTTAGGATTAGTCCACAAAAGAGCTCCCTAGGTTTGCCTAGGTTCAGGAATGAGATCCCTAGACTCACATACAGGTGGCACATACAGTATTCTGCATTCTCTACCATGGACACAGTACCCCTACATTTGACTGAGGTTCATTATATCCAGTAGTAAAGGGAAAGGGAGGAGGATGGGGAAGTGGGCTCTCGCTACAGCTTGGTTAGCAATACAAATACATAGTGGCAGTGCACCCCCCCCCCCGCGGTGCTCTCCTCCATTGTTGCGCACGCGCTCTCACCTCGCGCAGCGGCTCAGGTGACATTATTTGACGTGTGTTACCATGGCAACCGTGACCTCAAATCACCCTGCGGCGTCCTGAAGACAGCTGAATCTAGGTAATTAGAGGTTGCAGAGCCTTATTCTATAAATGCCTGGGGAACAGCGCGGGACCTCTAGCAACCACCGCGTAACGCCCGCCCGCCCCCCCGGTTTGCGCACCCCTGCCTTAACCAAAGAATATAAATTATCTGAGTAATGCTGAAAACAACTCCAGTCCTCAAGGCCCACAACAGGTCACGTTTTAAGGAATCCCTGCACAAGTGGTCAATCAGGGCTTTGTCAACAAATGACCTTAAACATGACCTGTTGGTGGCTCTGGGGACTACAGTTGGCCACTCAGCCTGTATTCCTAAACACACATAAAGACCTAACTGACTGCAGAAATTAAAGGCCCATGTCCTGATAAATACAGATGTGACGCTCCTTGTCAAAATTGTAGCTGTCAGACTAATAACAAGTATACCTAAACTCATTCACTGACCAGGTTGAACTTATACCGAATAGACAGAAACTGATACATGTTATGACCCAGTTCATATTTCAACTCTCTGAAAATCCCTGCGATGATCTCCTTTAGATGTGGGAAAGGCAACTTGATAGGGTGGCCTGGCCATACTTATTTATGATGCTACAGCCTATATTTTGAGGGAACTTCTCACTAAGCAATAATGATACTCCAGTTTTGTGTCCATTCAGCACAGATTAAAAATGGCACAAGGCAAGGATTTTCTTGGGGTAGTTAAAAGCCACAACCTATGGTATTTTAGTTAGTTACAATTAAATAGTTTCAGGATTTAACTTAAAAAAAACATTACTTGAGGATTTAAAAACAATTATGTGAGAGGATAAAAAAAAAGAAACAAAAGAACTGAGAAATTAAACAACATACAATAAATAAAATATAATAAGCTCCTTAAAGGACCCCAATTACATAGGATAACAGTCTGGCAAGCTCAAAACCCAAACCCATTGCATAGTGTGTGTGTGTGTGTGTGTGTGTATCTATAACTTGGTATCTATATATTTGTGGTCATATATAACCACACCTAGAAGCCCTACGCAAGATCGCCAGGGGAACTACAGCCCATTCTCCAGGAAGGTACAAGACTGCAACAGGTCTTCCCTGAAACACCCTTATTATCATACAAATAACCCCTAATCGCAAGAAAATGATGGTGGGAGTAAAGTAATTAAAAGTACCACAGAATGCGGGACAGACCATGCCAGGACGCAAGATGCAAAACCTGCGCAAGCTCCACACGCGGGCACAATACCAAATTTTTGTGTTGGACAATACAAAACCACACAGGAATCTAGAGTACAAAATCAGGGAAGGTTCACCCATCCTCAGCAATGTCGTGTCACTCATCATGTGCATGAAATACCCAGGGGGCTGCTACTACATAGTGGAGACGGGACAGGGGCTAAACAAGAGAATGAATCTGCATTAACACGCATCAACACGGAACAAAACAGTCCTGTCGGCGAACATTCTTGACTCTGGCCATAAGATGGACGATTGAATGTGACCATACTCAAAGCTAACCTTAGAACACCAAGAGAGATGGTTGCATGAATACCAATTTATATGCAACTGTTGGGTACACTTAGCGATGGCCTAAACAGATCAGATAGTTAGTTTTATGATCACTACGGGACATGAGAGAACTCTCTTCCCATGGTGCTAAAGGCCATGTCTATACATACTGCGCTATATGAATGCACACACACGCTGTCTCTTACACATACATATGTACAATGTAATTCCATCCCTATATACCAATAGGGACCACATAGTACTACACACATTAATAGTAATGCAACACCTCTTACATTTCTCATTACCCACTCATTGGTATACATCACACACACCTTTTGTAAAGAGCTGTATACACTGTGGACACTTATAACTTTATATTTACACACACCACCACACACACACTCTTTACATCACTAATATATGTTTATTTTTGTTTCCTTATTATAAAGTGACGGGCTGAATAAAAGCTATGGTTTAATATCCCCAAATGTGTCTCCCTGGTTGTACCCTTGCAAATATCTCGTATACAACACACATACATAACTTGTGTTTTTGGAGTGCTATAATAAAATGTATAAAATAGATAAAAGGCATCAATGTTACATCCAACATGATATAACATTTAGTACATTACTATGCATTTATCTGTCACAGTAAACCATTTCAATAGGTCCTACACTACAATATTAAACTGTCTCATGCATTTCTTCACTGCATAGAGAGAAGGGAAACAGAATACAGTATATGTCACGCAACCCCATGCCTTTTGGCTGCAGTATTGTTTCCCCTTCTCTAATGCAGTGGAAGAGAATGGGTCTAGAGTGACGTGATTGTAGGTTATTCAAATATTTTACCAAAGTATTGAACTACCTTACCCATATTTATGAGGAAACCATACAGATTAAATACAAGCTAATGTACTAAATTATATGTCTGTTGAATGTCGCATGGGGCCTTTCGTCTCTTTTAAAGGACACACTCTGTGCACGCATCCTATAAAAATCCCATTAGCTTGCCCCCTAGAAGTCCCCATGTGGCTACACCCTGCTTTGAGGCCAGCCATGACGTACATCTTGGTTCTTGGATCGTAGAGAACTGACGCACGTATGATGCAAATTGAAAAAAAAATATTCCTTTCCCTGATGCGAGTGGAATTTAAGGACGTTTGTATTGTACTAGACAACGATAACTACAAAAGTCAATAATCTTAAAGATGCGCCAGCCAACAGTCAGACAGAAAACATCAACAGTAAGAACAAAGTTGGTCCTCTCCCACATTTGGAAACAAGAGTTTGTGCAATTTACACAAATATTACAGTCTTCGAAAATGTAATATATGATTCAGAGGGTACGGTGCCAAAAAGCAATGTGTAAGAAATAGTAACAAACTGTAAACTGAATTCAAAAGAAGTAGAGAGAAAAAATTAAAAGTAAGTACTAATACAAACAGAATATAATCTAAAATAAAGATGACCTCCAGCCTGCGTATTTAAATTGCATGATACATTATTAAGTAGGGTATCCGGTTTCCGGTATTATTTGTCATAAAATTTGTGTTTATTTTTATGTTTTCTGGCGTTTTCATTTATAAAAAAATAATACTCAGTGCTAATCAGTGTTAACAATGCAAGCAAATGTACACGCATTTGAATGTGGTGATATCAGTGCACTTTTTTAGTTCCAATCCCCTGTGACGCTGTGTCTCCTACCGTGCAAGGCGCCACAAGAGGTGGAATTTAACAGGAAAGGATGCTTCATTTCCAGTGTTTATTGGTTTAACCAAAAGTGCAAGGTGGTCAGTGATGTTTGTTAGTTAAAACCTAAAAACGGGAGCAGGCAGCGTGTGCCTGTACTCACACGCCAGAGCCTCAACACAAGACATGCAACGTATCGGGCTGCGCGCTTCAAGGTGCTTGGCGCTTAAAGCATCTGCCCGTCACATTGCACAGGCATTGTGGGGATGTTTGATTTAGGCTCGGCAGTTGAGTGCAGCACACGCTGCCTGCTCGCCCTGCAGTTTTGGCACCAAAAGCATGCCGTGAGTCTCCTCGCTACAGCCAGCCTTTGAGGTAAGGGTCTGTGTGGGTTATGTGAAGGTCAGTGTGGGTATGAAGGGCGGGGGATCGGCTTGGTATGAAGGGCAAGGGGATTAGTGTGGGGTAGACGGGCAAGGGGAAGGTGGGGTATGAGGACAGGGGTAGGTGTGCGATGTAGGGCAGGGATATGATGTGGGATGAAGGGCAGGGGGTGTGGGTATGAAGGGCGGGGGGACGGGGTATGAAGGGTGGGGAACCGTGTGGGTATGCAGGGCGGGGGAGATCGGTGTGGGTATGAAGGGCAGGAGATAGGGGTGGGTATGAAGGGCAAGGGCAGGGAAATCGACGATGTGGGTATGAAGGGCGGGGGGGGGGGGATCGTGTGGGTATGAATGGCAGGGGGATGCGGTGTGGGTATGAAGAGAGGTAGTGGTATCGTGTGGGTATGAAGGGCGGGTGGCATCGTGTGGAGTTTGAGGGTTCGTCTGGGTATAAAGGGTAGGGGGGTCGGTGTGGGCATGAAGGGCGGTGGGGTTTGAAGTGCAGGGAATCATGGAGTAGAAAAGGGGGGTCGGAGGTATGAGGAGGAGGGGGGAGGAGAGGGGGTGGCAGGGGAGGGGGGGAAAGGGGGGGGGGAGAAGGGGGGGAGGGGGGGAGGGGGGTATGAAGGGCGGGGGTCAGTGTGCCTTTGAAGGGGCGAGGGATCAGAATGTTATGTGTGTGTAGGGGGGAGGGAGGGGTCGACCAATACCTTGCTAGGTAGGGAAGGGGCATGGCTAGCATTTAATACACCTGCTCCCACCAGACCACAAAACATAATTCTGTTTCTCACCTAGAAATGCAGTATCTGTGTCTAACGATATCTAAGTTTTATCACCAGGGCCATCATAACAGCTTAGGCGGAACTGTCACGCCAGCCGCCCAGGGTGCAGAAATGGCGAAGAATTCAGGCATTGGCGTTATGCAGTGGGTCCTGTGATTAAGTTCCCAGAAGGGATGGGTCAGGCGGGGCCCCAACTATGCGGTTAGGGCCTGCCCAAAGTCACGTGAAAGCTGGGAGCAAAGTTATGCGGTTGGGCTAGGTGGGTCCACAATGGGAGACTGAGCTAGGAGCTTCCTGAGGTGGGGGGTGTTAGACCATTGGAACACGGCGTAAGGCTTCCACCTCTATTCTGTAGGACACATGGGACGCCTGCATACAGAGACTAACGGACTGGCCAACGTTGTTTTCCAATATTGTTAAAGAAATAAAGCTGTGACCTTTTTTCTTCCACAAAAGTATGTGTGTGGTCTTCTTTTCAGTTTGAGTCAAATAAAAGAGTTCACTGTACGTTAAGCCTTTATGTGCCTCAAACTAGCCAAGAGCACTAAGTAATCAAAGTGCTGTTTCCAGTAGGAATCAGTTGATAGAACGGTAGAATAGGGAGAAGAAACGGACATTGGCATCAATTGAGGTGATCGCAGCTGCGAAGATGCTTTTGACTTAATAGGAGTGTGCACCTTCTGTGACATAGTGTTCAATAGATATGATATAAAGTTAATACTTAATTTATTATATACATTAAAGAGGGGGGGGGAATAGCATGAACATTAAATTTGATCAGTGCATACATTAGAACAACAAACACAAAATAATACAAACATAAACGGGAAGGGGACCTATGAGCAGCCCGTTAGGTAGGTATTCACTCAATGAAACAAGGCTCACATGGGTATAAACATGGAACCCCCGTTCCAGCACTAATTAAAAAACCTGTATTCAATCAGACAGGTATCCAAGGCTAACAGTCATAATTGTAGTGCTACGGTACATGTAATGTTATCAATTTGAGAAAATACATCTGCTTCTCACCACGAGAAAAATAGACTTATTGTATATTTTAAAAGCCTCATAATAATAGCGTTAAATCTAATCTATAGTGCAGCAGTGAAGAACGCCCACAAAATGTTGATTGGTTGGCCTGAGCACGGGTCAGACGCCGTACAATTTATAGCCTCTTACACTAAGCTAAATGAACTGCACAAGGTGAGCAATAGTGAAAAAATACACGAGCACACAATGATAATGATAGTAAAAGAGCGCGGGGTGGGGTGAGAGTATCTGCAAGTGTGAAACGCTTGCAGTCAGCTACTAATATTTCTATAGCTGAAGACCATATTACATTATAGCAGTCTTAGTTGGTCAGCTTCATAGTAATCATGAATTAGGGCACAATACCGCTTGCTATACTGACTGTCCATCGTCATGGTTCAGATATACATCAATAGTATCAAAAAGATCCAGCAGTATATTGGCTATGGCACAGATGTAGCAGGTATGTGATTCAAATGATCACACACTATGTAGCATATGCCAGCCTGTTGCTAAACTCAGCGTTCAGAGACGCACCACTCACCACCCGGTCGAAGCTAAGTCGTGACGTCATGACGTTTGGCCTGTTAGTCCCGCCTCACCACTGACGCACGTTTCGCGGAGGCTTTTTCAAAGGTGGTGCCCTTCCAGTTTATGTTTGTATATATGTTGTGTTGTTGTTCTAAGTATGCACATGATCAAAATTAGATGTTCATGCTATTCCCCCCCACCTCTTTTAATGTATATAATAAAATAATAGTATTAACTTTAATAATCATATCTATTGAGACACTGAGTGCAAGTTAAATGGTGTTTCCTTTCCCATCTTTCTACCGGTCTATTATCCCCCTATGACACCT
>WSYH01014096.1:0-16076 GCA_036426205.1 Ascaphus truei
GCCAGCACCACCACGGCGGCCTCCGCCAGCACCACCACAGCGGCTGCTGCCAGCACCACCACGGCAGCATCCGCCAGCACCACCACGGCGCCTGCCGCCAGCACCACCACGGCGCCTGCCGCCAGCAGCACCACGGCGGCCGCCGCCAGCACCACCACGTCAGCCTCCGCCAGCACCACCATGGCAGCCTCCGCCAGCACCACCACGGCGCCTGCCGCCAGCACCACCCCGGCGTCTGCCGCCAGCACCACCACGGCAGCCTCCGGCAGCACCACCATGGCAGCCTCCGCCAGCACCACCACGGCACCTGCCGCCAGCACCACCCCGGCGTCTGCCGCCAGCACCACCACGGCAGCCTCCACCAGCACCACCACGGCGGCTGCCGCCAGCACCACCACGGCACCTGCCGCCAGCACCACCCCGGCGTCTGCCGCCAGCACCACCACGGCAGCCTCCTAACCCTCCTCTTTTGTCAATACAACTAGACATATTTGTATTATTGCGTTGGCTGTGTGTGTATCTACATTAACTCTCCCACTCCCCATCCCACTCCCCCTCCCACTCCCCCTCCACCAGGCAAACGGGGGGATATTACAGCAACGTTTAAGAGACATTTGATAAAATAAGAGAAATTCTGTTGGATTTGCAGAGCACTTTGACTTTTTCACACTTACTGATGTGTGTGAAGTTCGTGCTCTGATTGAGTGTGTAATAATTGTGCAATGTACCGCCTCGTTCCTCTGTAACATGTCCCGGCCACAGAAGGGGAACACAGCTCTATTCATTGTAACAGATTACACTGTGTTTGGGGCTGGGGGGGGTGGGGGGGCGAGATGGTTTTTATAACCAAGGGAGTTTTTGGATTTGATGGGAAGGGGCACTTTCTGGAATAGACCAACCCCCTAAACCAGGGCTGGTATTTCCCTGTCTGATCATGCGCTTATATCCTTCCTATAAATACAAGGTGCCTGGGTATATACATATTTACACGCCCTTAGTCTGTGTGTGTAAATCTGTCTGGTGGGTACATTGATAGATCTGACTGTAGAGTGCACGGTACACTGACAGCTGCCTTATTTTGCAATGAAGGTAAGATAGTGTGTGTCCTGCTCTCTTCGTCACTCATCGTCAGTCTTAGTTTCCCTCTTTTTCTTTCCACCTTCTCTCTCCTTCTCCCATTCTCTCTTAATGATTACCTTTCTCTCTCAGCATAACCCTCTTTTCTCTCCTTATCATTCGCTTTCTCCCTTTCTCTTCACTTCTTGTAGAGATGGAGCACTGATATTCCCTCTCCCTGTTACACGCATCTCTAGGTCATCGTTGTCCTCCTCTGCTGCCTGCTGTACCATGGTCGCCTGTCCTCGGGGAAGGAGAAAGGCTGGAACTCAGGAGAACCTCGCAGACCTTCGCGTGAGTAAGACCTGCAGACGTCTTCTCTAAGGACCTGCTCCACAGAGACATACACAGCCTTATGAGAACAGATAGCATTGAACTAAATCGTTTGTCATGTTGGGAGTAGCTTTGGGGCCTCTGTCTCTTGTTGTATTCCAGATCCACAAAGCTCTGTTATTGACTTAACGAAGTGTTAACTGTTAAGTGCTAATGGGCGTCTCCAAAGCTCACTAACGATGCGCTAAGTGCTGTTTTCAGAGGTAACGAGCCCTCGCGTTAGTATAACGCTATAATGTTAGTGCTAATGATTTGCAGAGAAGGTGTTCCCTCCGATAATGCACATCCAGTGAGGTTCGCTATAATTAACACAGGAATTTAACAAGCCATTAACAGCCCGCGGAGAGACACCTGTGCAGGAGACATAGCACACCTGAGATACCTGTGCAGGAGACATAGCACACCTGAGATACCTGTGCAGGAGACGTAGCACACCTGAGATATCTGTGCAGGAAACGTAGCACTCCTGAGATACCTGTGCAGGAAACGTAGCACACCTGAGATACCTGTGCAGGAAACATAGCACACCTGAGATACCTGTGCAGGAAACGTAGCACACCTGAGGATAATTGTGCAGGAAACGTAGCACACCTGAGATACCTGTGCAGGAGACATAGCACACCTGAGATACCTGTGCAGGAAACGTAGCACACCTGAGATACTTGTGTAGGAAACGTAGCACACCTGAGATACCTGTGCAGGAGACATAGCACACCTGAGATACCTGTGCAGGAGACATAGCACACTTGAGATACCTGTGCAGGAGACGTAGCATACCTGAGATACCTGTGCAGGAAACGTAGCACACCTGAGATACCTGTGCAGGAAACATAGCACACCTGAGATACCTGTGCAGGAAACGTAGCACACCTGAGATACCTGTGCAGGAAACGTAGCACACCTGAGATACCTGTGCAGGAAACGTAGCACACCTGGGATACCTGTGCAGGAAACATAACACACCTGGGATACCTGTGCAGGAGACATAACACACCTGGGATACCTGTGCAGGAAACATAACACACCTGGGATACCTGGGAAATCTGCTAATACCTATCATTACAATATACTTTGCATATCCTGTTAGCAGGTCTCCCAGGTATCTCAGGTGTGCAACGTTTCCTGCGCAGGTATCACTCCACGTGTTGTTTGAAGAGAGGTTTCAGGGGATATATATAGCACTTGGGACTATACCGCAAACATGTCTCTACCGCAAAAACCCCATTTCGAGGTCGGAATGGACGCACCTTTAGGTAAAACAGGCGTAAAGCGAGTCACGTAAAGGTAACACAAGGCAGGGCTAACTTAACATGGCGTTACGCCTGTTCTAATGTGATAACTAACGCCCGTTGCCTTTGCATATAATTAGCTTTGGGGGTTGGCATTAATCTGAGGGAACATATAACGTCTTTACTGGTTTCGATAGTATGACATTATTATTATTTATTATTATATAAGACCTGATATATGGAGCTTTGTGGATCTGTGCTTATATCCCGCAATCCACCCACTTTGTGTCACTGTCTCATTCGGTCATGTTAGTTTTATTTATTCTCTCTCTCGCTCACTGCTTCCATCTCTCACTCAACGCCTCTCTTTTCAGTGTCCCTCTCTCTGTCTCTCTCCCAGCCCGTCTCTCTCTCTCCTTATCTCACTCTCTCTCAGGTAGAGTCAAGTAAAGATTTAATTTCTCCTTCATATCCTCAGCTCATCACCTCACTACTGATTTAAGACGGTTTCCTCTGGACTGTCAGGACATTTGGGACAGAGGATCTCGCTCTGATGGGGTCAACCTAATATATCCGCATGGCTCCCAGCACCCGCTACCCGTATACTGTGACATGACAACCAGTGGGATGCCCTGGACGGTGAGAGACAGAGTAGGGTTTTTTCTAGCAGATCATCTATGACTTATGGGGTTTATAGACGATTAGGTATTTTAACCATTGGGGTATTCGGTGGGTCATCAATGGAGTACTTAAATAAAGTTATAAATGGGACATATATATGGTCAACAATGGTGGGTTGTTAGAGCACCACCCATGGGGAGTGTGAGGGGGCCACTGGTGTGGCGTGGGTATAATGGGACTCGTATGTACGGCACCGTCTCTCTGGCAGGTATTTCAGAAGCGTTTTGATGGCTCGGTGGACTTTGCCCAGAACTGGAAGAATTATTTGAAGGGGTTCGGACAAGCAGATGGAGAATACTGGCTGGGTAAGTATCCCCCCTCACCCCCCGTCTAATACTTCACAAACTCATCTTTAATCCCATAAGCACACTCAGCTCTAATTCCTTAAACATCCCTGATACATTGCCCATCCCAAGCCCATCTGTAAGCCTCCCATGTCTACTACCGCCATATGCAAACCCTGCCTAATCCTGGGTGTATTCCCCTATGTAATCATGCATACACCTTACTCCTAACCCCATCCCGAAGGTATGGCTACCCGGGCACACCAATGGTAATAGCTGTTCTGGATATCTATGTTGGGGGTGGCAGAGGGGAGGATGTCCCTGCAGCTAGGTGCCACCACAAGTAGGTCTCTGCTGCACCCAAAACGTAACGCGTAATACAGTAAAGTCAAATGTTTACTTAAGTAGAAACGTGATGCAGCGTTTCACACCGGACAATGTTGGGCTATATTAAGTTTCTGCGCAGTAAAGTACCGCCTTTAACCCTTTATCTTTGTAGCGCTCTGTGGCCTATTCACTAATGTCCCAGCTGGATCAAAACCAGTGCAAAAAAACAGCACCAGATTGAGAACAGAAAAGGAATCCCATTGAACCCAATTTAAAAACTCTTGGGCAATTCTTTTGCCCCCCGATGTCGAGTAAATAACCCCCATGTGCATTGTCGGTGTCCGTGGCTTCTATAGTAGTGTAGAAATGACTGGTGAAGGAGGAAGGGACCTCCCCTTGCCGAGACCTATCCTAGGTGAGGAGATGGCGAGAGGAGGAGAGGAGGAGGAGGAGAGGAGGGGGGGAGGAGAGGAGGAGGAGAGGAGGAGGAGGAGGAGAGGAGGGGGGGAGGAGGAGGGGAGGGGAGGAGAGGAGGGGTATCCAGTAACGTCCCATAAACACCTTTATCTAACCTCTATCTATCCCCCAAACCCACCCTCATCTCTATTACTCCTGTATACACTGTTATAGGAGGTTTACAACACCCCCGCCCGGTCCCGTACATGTAACCCCCGCCCGGTCCCGTACATGTAACCCCCGCCCGGTCCCGTACATGTAACCCCCGCCCGGTCCCGTACATGTAACCCCCGCCCGGTCCCGTACATGTAATCCCTGCCCGGTCCCGTACCATGTAATCCTGCCCGGTCCCCGTAAATGGTAAATCCCTGCCCGTGATCACCGTATGTAATCCCTGCCGCGATCCCGTACATGTAACCCTTCCCGTACTGGCCCACCCTCCGGTCCCGTACATGTAACCCCTGCCAGGTCCGTACAGTGGAACCCTTCTGGTTCCATACAGTAACCCTGCCGTTGTTCCCCGTACATGGATAACCACTGGCCCGGTCCCGTACCTGTAAACCCCCGCCGGTGCCCGCTACATGATAACCCCTGCCCGGTCCCGTAATGTAACCACTGCCCGGTCGTACGTCCCGCGGACGTAATGACCCCCCCCCACTGTTACCTCCTGCCGCCCGACTTGAATGCACACCGTACATGTAATCCCCTGCCCGCTGCCGGTCTCCCCCAATGTAACCCCGCCCGCCTGTCCCGTACATGTAAAGCCCCGCCCGGTCCCTACACTGTAATCCTGCCCGGGTCCCGTACATGTGACCCCGTCCGGTTCTGTAACATTAAACCCCAGACCGGTCCCGTAACATTTAAACCACCGCCCATTCCCGTACTGTACTTATCCCTGCCCTGTCCCCGTACATTTGTATCTCTGCCCGGTTCCTACATTGATAACCCCCCGTCCGGTTTCTGAACATGTAACCGCCCTCCGTAACTAACCCCGCCCGGTCCCGTTACAGTAACCCACGCCTCCTCCCGTCGTACATGTAACCCTCCCCAGTCCCGTACATGTAACCCGCCCCTTTCCCGTACATGTAAACCTCGCGTCCTACGTACGACATGTACCTGCGTTCCGTACATGTAAACCACTGCCCGGTTCCCGTAAATCTCGTATGACTCCCTGCCCGGTCCCGTACATGTAACCCCTGCCCCGTAGTAACTCCTCCCGTTCCCTACATGTAATCCCCCTGCCCGGTCCCGTACCTGAATCCCTGCCGTCCCGTACAATGTATCCTCCCCGCGTGCCCCGTACATGTAACCCCGCCGTCCGTACATGTAACCCCTGCCCGGCCGTACAGGTAACTCCCTCCGCCTTCCACGTACATGTAATCCCTGCCCGGTCCCTACAGGACCCTCTGTCCCGTACATACCCTGCCCGTTCCCGTACATGTAACCTCCCGCGGTCCCGTACATTGTATCCCGCCCGGGTCTCGTACATGTAAACCCCGCCCGGTGCCCGATACATATATCCCTGCCGTCCTTACATGGACTAACCTCCTGTCCCGCTGAACGCGGTCCCGTAATGTAATCCCTGCCCTGGTCCCGGTACATGTAACCCGGTCCACTGTAACCCCCCCCGCCCGGTCCGCCTTACATGTTAATCCTGCCCTGGTTCCCGTACATGTAATCCCTGCCACGGTCCCGTACAATGTATCGCCCTGCCCATGTCCCGCCCGTCCCTGTAATTGTAACCCCCCCTGCTAACCCTGACCTGTCCCGTACATGTACCTGCCCGGTCCCGTACACTTAACCACTCGCCGGGTACCCGTACAATGTAATCCATGCCCGCGTTCCGTACATGTAATCCCTCCGCCCGACTGTATCGCCTTCCCGTACATGTAATCCCCTGGCCCGGTCATTACAATGTAACCCCTGCCCGGTCCCGTACATGTAACCCTCTGCGTCCCGTACAGTAACCCCACCCGCCCGGGATCCCGTACATGAACCCCGAGTGGAGTCACTGAAACCCCGAGGTCCCGTACAGCTGTAACCGCCCCTCCCCGCGCTCCCACGTACATTGTAATCCCTGCCCGTCCCGTACATGTAACCCCTCCCGGTCCCGTACATGTAACGCCCTGCCCGGTCCGCCTAATGTAACCCTGCCCCTTCCCTACAAACCTGCCGGTCCGTACATGTAATCCCTGCCCGGTCCCGTACAATTTTGTTAAACAACCCCCGACCGGTCCCGTATCATGTAACCCCGGGCCCCTATCTGCCCGGTCCCCGTACATGTAACCCTGCACGGTCCCGTAATGTAGGACACCTGCCCGGTCCGGTACATGTAATCCCTGCCCGGTTCCCCTACATGCTACATCCCTGCCCGGTCCCGTAATGTAACCCTGCCCGTCCTACAGATCCTACCGGTCCCGCCCGGTCCCATGCGGTAACGCATTACCCGCCCCGGAGGGCCCGTCACATGTGAACCCTGACCGGTCACCGTACATGTAATCCTGCCCCCCGCCCGGTCCCGTACATTGTACCCTGCCCGGTCCCCCGTACATGTAATCATGCCGGCCCTCTGTTTCCCCGGTCCGTTACATGTATCCTCCTGCTGTCCCGTACATGTAATCCCGCCCGATGTCGTACCCGCGTCTACAGTAGACCACGCCTTCCTCATGAACACCCTTTCGTAATTACCGCGCCTTCCCGTACATGAACCCTGTCCGTTTAATCCCTGCCCGGTCCCGTACATGTTAACCCCTGCACCGGTCCCGTACATGTAACCACTGCCGTCCCCGTACAGTTATACCTGCCCGCCGGTACCCGTACTGTAACCCCGCCCGGGCAATGAACTCCGTCTTCCCGTACATGTATCCCTGCCCGGTCCCGTACATGTAATCCCTGCCCCCGGGTCCCGTACAGTAACCCAGTCCTGGTCCAGTACATGTTAATCCCCGCCCGGTCCGTACATGTAATAACATGGCCGTTCCCGTACATGTAACCCCTCGCCCGGTCCCGTACATGTATCCCTGCCCCGTCCCGTACATGTAAACCCCGCCCCGGTCCGTACAGGTAACCCTGCCCGTCCGTAATGTAACTCCCTGCCCCGGACACGGACATGTAACCCTGCCCGGTCCCGTACATGTAATCCATGCCGGTTGTTTGTTTCTTCCCGGACATGTAACCCCCCGCCCGACCGTACAGACCCCCGCCGGTCCCGTACCATGTACCCTGCCCGGCCGTACATGGAATCCCTGCCCGGTCCTCGTACATGTAACTGCCGGTCCCGTACATGTAACCCTGCCATGGGCCCGTACATTTGTATCCCGCCCTGGTCCAGTACATGTAATCCTGCCCGGTACCGTAACGTAAACCCCTGCCCGTCCCGTCATGTATATCCCGCCCGGTCCCCATACATGTAATCCTGCCCGGTCCAGTAAATGTAATCCCTGCACTAGGTCACGCCCCGGTAAGGTAACCCGCCCAGGTCCGTACATGTAACCCCCTGCCCGGTCCGTACATGTAATCACTGCCGGTCCCCATACATGTTCATCCCTGCCAGGTCACGACATGTAAACCCTGCCCGTCCCGTACATGTAACCCTGCACGGTCACTACAGTGGAATCCCGGAGCGTCCCCGTAATGTAATCCAGCCCGGTTCTGTACATGTAATCCCTCACGGTCCCGTAAATGTTAATCCCGCCCCGGTCCCGTACATGTAACCCCTGCCCGGTCCCGTAAAGTAAACCCGCGCCCGGTCGTTAACATGTAACCCGCCCGGGCTCCCGGACATGCTTAATCCCGCCCCGGTCCCGTATCATGTAACCCTGCCCGGTCACCGTACAGAATCCCTGCCGGTCCCGTACATGTAAACCCCTGCCCGGTCCCGAACAGGTAACCCCCCGCCCGTCCATACATGTAATCCCCGCCCGGTCCCGACATGTAACATGCCCAGGTACCTTACATGTAATCCTGCCCGGTCCCGTACATGTAAAACCCCGCCCGGTCCCGTTACAGGTCATCCATGCCCGGTCCCGTACATGAATCCCGCCCGGTCCCGTACATGTAACCCCTGCCCTGTCCCGTATATGTAACCCTGCCGCGTCCCGTACATAATCCCTGCCGGTCACGTTACATGTAATTTCCTGACAAGTCCCGTACTGTCAATCCCTGCCCGGGTCCCGTACATGTAATCCCTGCCGTCCCGTTACAGTAACCCCTGACGGTCCGTACATGTAATACCTGCCCGGTCCCGTACATGTAACCATGCCCGGTTCCTTCGTAACACCTGCCGGACCGTACAGGTAACCCCGCCCGGTCCCGTACATGGTCATCCCTGGCCCGGTCCCGGGTACATGTAACCCATGCCCGGTACCGTACATGTAACCCCCGCCAGTCCCAGTACATGTAACCCCCGCCGGTCCCGACGACATGTAACCCCGCCCGTCCGTCATGTAATCCCTGCCCGGTCCCGTACATGTATCCACGCCCGGGTCCCGTACATGTAATCCCCGCCCGGTCCCGTACAGTAATCACCTGCCCGGTCCCCGTACATGTAATCCCCTGCCCGCCCGTCCCGTAATGTAATCCCTGCCGGTCCCGTACATGTAACCCTGCCCCCGGTCCCGTACATGTAATCTCTGCCGCCAGTACATGCATCCATGCCCGGGTCCCGTACAGTACACCCCTGCCCGGGTCCCGTACAGGTAATCCCTGCCCGGTTTCCGTACATGTAATCCCTGCCCGGCCCGTACATGTAACCCTGCCCGGTCCCGAGATACATGTACCCTGCCGGTCGCCCGTACATGTAATACCTGCTGGTTCCGTACATGTAACCTCTGCCCGGTCCCGTACAGTAACCCCTGTCTGAGTTCCGATACATGTAACCCACCGCCCGGTCCCGTACATGTAATCCTGCCGGTCCCGTAAATTGTAAAACCCGCACCCCTTCCCCCCCACCGTGGTTCCCGGCTGGTCCCGGACATGTAATCCCGTGCCCGTGTCCACTGTACATGTAACCCCTGTTGGTCCCACATGTATCCTGCTGGTCCGTACATAACCCCGTCTGGTCCCACATGTATCTGATGGTCCAGTACATGTAACCCCTGTCTGGTCCGTACATGTATCCCTGCCCGGTCCCGTACAGTACCCGTATTTGTCTGATCCTGTACATGGAATCCCTGCCGGACCCTTACATGTAACCCAGCCCGGTCCCAGTACATGTAACCCCTGCCCGGTCCCGGAATGTAATCCCTGTCGTGGCCTGTACATGTAACCCTGCCGCGTCCCGTACATGTAAACCACCGCCACGGTCCCTTCATGGGAAACCCTGCCCGGGTACCGTAATGTAATCCCTGTCTGGTCCCGTACATGAACCCCTGCCCGGTCCCTACATGTAACCCATCATGCCCGGTTCCCGCACATTAATCCGCCCGGTCCCGTACATGTAAGCCCTGGGGCCCCCCGGTCCGTTAGTAACCCCTGCCGGGGTCCGTACATGTAATCACTGTCTGGTCACGTACATGTAACCCCCGCCCGGTACGTACATGTAACCCATGCCCGGTCCCGTACATTTAACCCTGCCCGGTCCGCGTACATGTAACCCCGCCCGGTCCCGTACATGTAACCCTGCCCGGTACCGTACATGTAATCCTTAGTCTGGTCCCGTACATTAATCCCTGCCGGTCGCTACATGTACCCTGTCGTCCGTACATGTAACCCCTGCCCGGTACCGTTACATAATCCCTGTTCTGGTCCCGTAATGTAATCCTGCCCGGTCCCGTACATGTAATCCCTGCCCGGTCCCGTAAATGTAAACCCTGCACGGTCCCGCTAAATTAAGTAACTGCCCCGGTCCCAGTACATGTAAACCCCGGTTGGTCCCCCATGAACCCTCCCGGTCCCGTTACAGGTAATCTCTGCAGTCCCGTACATTAATCCTGTCTGGCCCGTAACATGTAATCCCTGAGAGCGGGTCCCGTACATGAACCCTGTCTGGTTCCGCTACATGTAATCCCATGCCCGATGGTCCCGTACATGTAATCCCTGCCAGGTCCCGACATTGTACCCTGCCGGTCCCGTACATGTAACCCTGCCGGTCCCGCTAAATGTAATCCCTGCCGGGGCCCGTACATGTAATCCCTGTCTGGTCAGTAATGTAATCCTGTCGGTCCTAATGTAATCCCTGCCGGTCATACATGTAACCGGTCTGGTTACCTTGTACATGTAATCCATGCCCGGACCCCATACTGTAAACCCTGCACGGTTCCCGTACATGATAACCCCTGTCTGGTCCCGTACATGTAACCCCTTGACCTCTGGCCCGTACATGGAATCCCCGCCCGGTCCCGCTACTGTAACCCCTGGCCCGGGTCCGTACATGTAACCCTGCCCGGTCCGTACATGTAATCCCTGCACGGTCCCGTACATGTAACCAGTCTGGTCCCGCTTACATGTAATCCCTGCCCGGGTACCGTACATGTAACCCTGTCTGTCCCGTACATGTTAATCCGCCGGTCCCGTTACCATTGTAATCCCCTGCCCCGGTCCGCCACATCCCCACATGTAATCCCGCCCGGTCCCCGTACATGGAACCCCCGACGCGGTCCCGCTCCATGTAATCCATTGACGTCGCAGTACATGTAACCCGTCCGGCTCTGACATGTAACACCGCCCGTCACGTACATGTAATCCCTGCCCGGTCCCGCTACATGTAACCCCCGCCCGGGTCACGTTACAGTAACCCTGGACCGGTCCGTACAGTAATCCCCGCAGGTCCAGTACATGTAACCCCCGCCGGTACCGTACATGTAATCCTGCACGGAGGTTCCCGTTAATGTAATCCCCGTCTCCGGTTCAGACATGTAACCCCGCCGGTCCTGTACATGTAACATGCCCGCCGTCCGTACATGTAACCCTGCCCGTCCCGTACATGTAACCGCCCGGCTCCGCTACATGTAACCCTGCCGGTCACCGTACAGTAATCCCTGCACCGGTCCGTACATGTAATCCATGACGTTCACCGTACATTAGTAATCCCTGCCCGGCACGTACAGTCACCATCTGCCTGGTCCCGACATGTAATCCCTGTCTGCAGTCGTACATGTAATCCCTGCCCTGGTCCCGTACATGTAATCCATGCCGGTCCCGTGATTCATGCTGCGTCCGTAAATGCATCCCTGCCCGGTATGACCCTTGGTTCACAGGTAATCCATGCCCGGTCCGCATACGGTGTTAATCCTGCCGAGTCCCGTACAGTAATCCTCCCCGGTCCCGTAATGAATCCGCCCGGTCACGTACATGTAATCCCTGCCCGGCTCGACATGTAAACCTGCGCCGACATGTATCTCCCAGCCCGTCGACCTCGGCTACATGTAATCCCTAGCCCGGTCCCGTAGCATTGTGTATCACCTGGCCAGAGTCCCGTACAGTAATCCCTGCCACGGTCACGTACATGTAACCCTGCCGGTACCAGTAACTGCGCGCAGATCCTCCTGGTCCCTACTGATCCTGGTCCGAAATTAATCCCTGCCCTGGTCCTGTACATGTAATCTGACGGCGTCCCGTAACATGTTTCAATCCCTGCCGGTCCCGTACATGGTAATCCCTGTGTCCCGTACATGTTATCCTGCACACGGTCCCGCTACATGAATCCCCTGCTTGGTCCCGTACATGTAATCATGGCCCGGGTCCCCGTACATGTAACTGCCCGTACGCTGTACTCCCGGTCCTAACATTGTAACCCTGCCCGGTCCCGTACATGTAATCCCCATGCCCGGTCCCGTACAGTAACCCCGCCGGGTCCCGCTACAGTGAACCCCCTGCCAGGTCCGACATGTAAACCCCTGAGCCTTCTGTACTGCGCGGTCACAGTACCATGTTGTCTTACTGACCACTGCCCGGTCCCGTACATGTAACTCCAGCACGGTCCACGACAGGATAAAGGCTATCATCAGCCCGTGTCCCGTTACATCTACCCGCGGTTCGTCAATACCCGCCGGTCCCGTAATGTAAACCACCTCACGTCACGTACATGTAATCCCATGCCCGGTCCCGTGTACATGTAACCCCTCGCACTTGGTTCCCGTACATGCTTAATCCTGCCTTAGGTTCCGTACGTAATTAATCCCTGCCCGGATCCCGATGTAATCCCTTGCCCGGGCCTAGTCAGGTCAATACCCATGCCCGGTCCGGACATGTAATCCCTGCAACGGTCCGATGAACCCCCGTCCAATTGTAAAACCTGCCCGGTTCCCGTACATGTAATCCACTGCTCCGGTCCCGACTGTACACTGCCGGTCCCTATTACACCCCGGCCGTAATAACCCCTGCCCGGGTCCATTTAACTTAAACGAAAACCCGCGCCCGGTCCGTCTACATGAATAACACTCCAGCGGTACCGTACATGAACACACTGCACGGTCCGTACAGAGACCCTGCCCGGTCCCTACAGTAACGCCCTCGTACATAAACCCCTGCCCGATCCCGTACATGGAACCCCTCCCGATGTACCACCAGGGTACAGTACATCGTAATACCCGCCCGGTCCCGTACATGTAATCGCCGAACGGGTCCGTACATGAAACCCATGCGCGGTCACCGTTAAAACCATAACCCCTCGAAATAAGAACCCCTGCCCGGTCACGTACATGTAATCCCTGCCCGGTCTCACGTACAATGTAACCCCCCGGGTCCGTACTTGGCTCCCGGGGCCTACATGTAATCCCTGCCCGGGTCCCGTACATGTAACCATGCCTCGGTCAGTCTCTCCCGTAACATGTAACCCTGCACGCGTCCCGTACATGTAATCCTTGCCCGGTCCGTACATGTAACCCCTGCCAGTTCCGTAAGTAACCGCCCTGGTCCTCAGTAACCAAGGTCCCGTACATGTAATCCCTTGCCGGTCACGTACGTCCCTGCCCCGTCACAGTGAACCCTGCCCGGTCCCGTACATGTAATCCCTGCCGGTACCGTAAATTAATCTGCCGCCCGCCCGCCCGGTCCACATGTAATGCTGCCCCGGTCCCGTACATGTAATCCTGCACGGCGCCGTACATGTAACCCCGCAGTCCCAAGACATGTAACCCCTGCCCGAGTACCGCTTACATGTAATCCTGCCCGGGTCCCGTACATCGTAACCCCTACGCCCGGTCCCGGAACATGTAATCCCTGCCGCGGTCCTACATTACCCTGCCCTGTACCGTACATGTTAACCCCTGCCCGGGTCCCATACATGTAACCCCTGCCCCGGTCCCGTACATGGAATCCTGCCCGGTCAGGACTTAACCCTGGCCGGTCTAGTACATGTAACCCTGCCCCGGTCCCGTACATGAATCCTGGCCCGGTCCCGTACATTTAACCCATGCACGGTCCCGCTCATGTAACCCCTGCCCGGTCCCGTTACATGTAATCCCTGCCCGGTCCCGTACATGTAACCCCCGCCCGGTCCCGTACATGTAATCCCTGCCCGGTCCCGTACATGTAATCCCTGCCCGGTCCGTACATGTAACCCCTGCCCGGTCCCATACATGTAACCCCTGCCCGGTCCCGTACATGTAATCCCCGCCCGGTCCCGTACATGTAACCCCTGTGTGGTGCTGTCCGAGCTCTGCCCCGCCCCTCCAGTTGAAGAGTTTTGGTTTCAGGTCTGCAGAACATCTACCTCCTGACGGTGCGCGGGGCCTACGAGCTGAGGGTGGAACTGGAAGACTTTGAAGGGAATCAGGTCTCCGCTCTGTACGCCAACTTCAGCCTCGCACCTCAGGCCATCAACGCAGACAACCATGGCTACCGTCTGCAAGCTGATGGATTCACCGATGGGGGAGCAGGTAAGGCGTCCCACAGATAACCCTGTGACCCTTCTGTTTGTGTCACCCTGTGTTGGGCAAGGCAGACTCCATGGCACATAGTTCCCTTTTACCTGTGTCACCCTATTAGGGGGATAAACATACTCAACAGGCTATAGGACCCTGCAGCTTGGATCAGTATATCCCCCTACATATTGAGGGGCAGTTCCAACAACTTCCCTGTATATACCACAGTTGGCAAAAGGTCTTATCACAAGAGAGATTAGGTAAAGATTGTAAACACGTAACATATATCATTTACAAATACTTATTTAGAACAGTGTCAGTCCCTGATATTTAACCTATTAAACATGTCACTGCCATTAGTTCATTTGTCCAGGGAAGGACTAAACCAGGAGTCTATAGTCTCCAGAGCAGGAATGGCCAACTCCAGTCTTCAAGGGCCACCAACAGGTCAGGGGTTCAGGATATCCCAGTGTAACGAGGTACCCCCTGGTTACTATTCTACCCAATGGGCTGGCAGTAAATTCTGGTATTCACAGGTCTGCCAGTAGTTATCATGGGGGTTTCCCCTTCACCTTTGGTGCTGCACTTGAGTGACAGCAGGGGGTTGTACATCCTGTTGTAGCTGGGACAACGGGGTACCCACCCTCTGGCTGTACTTAAGGGCAGGACCGCCCTAAAGTGGGGGTCTTCCTAGTCCTTTCCCCTGAGGAAGGCAGGTCACGACTGGGAGCCTGAAATTGGGGCCTTCCCATGTGCTCTTCCCCCCGGGGAGGAGTGAGTGTGGACCGTACCTCTGCCAGGGAGGTTGGGAAGAGCCAGGGCGGGTGCGGGTGCCCTTGGCCTGTAGTGACGGTCCAGGGTCCATCCCCAGTGAGAGCTGATCTAAAGACAGTGTCCGGCAGAAGACTGCTGAGTACTTGTTGTGTTACTGCGAAGTGTGTAGTAATAAACCGGTCCTGTTTGCAATATACCTTCGGCCTTGTGTGTGATCTAACGGGGGGGAGAGGTACAAGTTCTACCGTGGGAGATCGCCTCCACATCCCTGGAGCCTGCGGCAGGTGGAGGCGCTGCCCTGCTAAGTATTATGTGGGGTAATGAACCCCAGAAGCCTGTTCCTGTGTCCCCAAGTCACCGCGGAAGTCTCAGCCCTCCGGGTACCAGCAGGTATGCACCACACACCCGGTAATGGCCCCGATCTGCGATTAGGGGGAGGGGGGAGAGAAACACCATTACACCATCTTTACAGAACGCTCTATCAGTCTCTGCTTCAGCACAGGCGGCTCAATCAGCCCCTGCTTCAGCACAGGCGGCTCAATCAGCCCCTGCTTCAGGAAAGGTGGTTGACTGAGCCACTGACTGAGCCACCTGTGCTGAAGCAGGGATATCCTTAAGACCCGACTTGTAGTGGCCATTGAGGACTGGAGTTGGCCACCCCATGGACTAAACCTTTATCTGGGATTAATATTCCCCTGCTTTAAAAGCACGGAGGTCACACAACTCCTGCAGTGCCTCTTTCTCTCTGTTCCCTCCTGCAGGGGATTCGCTGAGCTCTCACGCGGGAGCCATGTTTTCCACTTTTGACAACGACCACGACAATGGCGTGCCGAATTGTGCCGAGTACTGGGGCGGCGGGTTCTGGTACCACTCCCAGGGATGTGCTGGTGCCGGACTCAACGCTCGCTACAACGCCACCCGCTCCGTGCAAAACGTGTTCAGCTGGGAAACCTGGGGGGAGTACCCAGAATCCCTCAGGGCAAGCCAGCTGAAAATGAGAAGATCCCAGAAGAATTAGGGTGGTGGGAGCAGCGCGTAGGGGGGGGGAGGAGGGGAGGGGGAATGGGGAAGGG
>WSYH01014097.1:0-16076 GCA_036426205.1 Ascaphus truei
TCTTCCCTTCCCCTCATCCTCCCTGTGCCTCTCTTCCCCCCTCTTCCACCCTGTGCCCCTCTTCCCTCTCCTCCTACCTTTGCCCCTCTTCCCCACCCTCCTCCTCCCTGTGCCCCTCTTCCCCACCCACATCCTCCCTGTGCCCCTCTTCCACCACTACTACTCCCCCTGTACCCATATCCCCCCTCCTCCCTGTGCCCCTCATCCCCCTCCTCCCTGTACCGCTATTCCCCTCCCCTTTATATTATCCTGTATAAAATTTATTTTACGTCACAATTATTTTCTTTTTGATGACACATTTTATTTACAGGTGTATGGAACGGCCATGGGTACCAAGTTTGCACCCAGTTTTGCCAACCTCTTCATGGGGTTGTGAGAGGACCTCCATGTTTGGGGGGACGCACGGCTGGGGGCGGGCTTGGTATTCTATGGTCGCTTCATTGATGATATCCTTATCATTTGGGATGGGGAGAGTCACGTATTAGATCACATACTCACTTCCTTTAATAATAATTTGATGGGTTTAAAGTTTACACACATCATCAACCAGGATGCGATTACATTCCTGGCTCTTCATTTGTTTGTTGACAGGAATGATATGACAATTCAGAGTAAAACACATTTCAAACCAGTTTCAGCAAACAGCTTTCTCCAATACAGTAGTAATCACTATCAGAAATGGCTCGATAATGTGCCTAAGAGCCAGTTCTATAGAGTATGGCGCAATTGCTCGAGGGATTCAGACTTTAGACATCAAGGTCAGTTTTTGATGGACAAATTTCAAGAGAAAGGTTATGATATGCAAGTAGTTGAACAAGCATTTAAGAAAGCTGAAACATCAGATGGTGTCGACCTATTGATGAATTCCAAGGCCAAAACTATGTCGAGAAAAAAAGGAGGGTGATAACTATCAGTCCACTCCCACATTTATTACCCAGTACAATCATTCAGCCCACAGCATAAAAAATATATTTAAAAAGCATTGGGGGATAATTCGAAGTGATCCGATTATTGGGTCCTTGATGCCTATTCATGTACCAATAGGTTTTAAAAAAGCAAGATCTCTAAAGACCATTATTGCCCCAAGTAGGCTGAAGGATTCTACTACTTTAATGACTACAAATCTCTGTAATAATAATAAAAATAAAAAAAACAAAGAGAAGGGTAACTTTTCATGTGATAGTTGTTGTATTACCTGCAGACACATAAATAAAAGAGATGTATTTACATCCTTTTCAAATGGTATAACTTATAAGGTCAATGATTACATCGATTGCCTAAGCACATTTGTGATATATCTTATATCATGTGAATGTGGTCTGCAATACATCGGCAGAACATCAAGAACTTTGGGTACACGGTTCCTAGAGCATAGGAGAAACGTTATACGTGGGTTTACCATGCACAGTCTGTCACGACATTTTATTAGTAAACACAACAAAAACTCATGTAGTTTGTCAGTCATGGGTATTGAATCCATTCCTTCAACTATATTGGGAGGCGATAGATTTAAGAAATTATGCACACGTGAGACATATTGGATGTATGTACTGGGTACACTACATCCAAGTGGATTGAATGATTGTATTGATATCAGTAACGTTGTATAGTGTTATGGTACCAACGTGTTTTGAGGCTCATCCTTGAGGTCTGGTTTGGATGGGTTAATCCTGTCCCCTCATTGATGGTTACCTCACTTCATTTTGGTTGGTTTTACTGTTGGTGCTCCTTTGGCCCATATAGACATAACTGGTGAAAGTGCATTCCATTAGTAATATAAAATTATTAAAATATAAAATGTAAAATATTAGAAACTATTTAATAGTATAGATTTGTATGATCTATGTTTGTGAACATACAAATTTGGTTATGTTTACATGAGTTCATATGTATATCAATATACCTTTGGTGGTTTGTGGCCCCCGTCGGTCTTGAGGTTTCTTCTGTCCCTGATTCTGTTCTTTTTGGTCTATGATGACCTTGATGGTTACCAATGATGAATTGTAATTTTATCCCTCTGTTATTCCCCTTCCCTTTCCCATTCCTTTTCCCTTCCTTGTTTTTTTTCCCACTCCCCTGTCACACCCGCTAACCCTTTCCCCTTCCCTCCCCCCTTCCTTTTCCTTCCCTTTCCCCTCCCCCCTTTTCCTTCCCCTTCTTTTTTAGGTTATACCTACCTTTATTATGCTAGGGTGTTGTTTCATTTTTGTTTAACTGCCAGGTTTATATATCTATATATATCTTTATATATATATTTATACAGACAAGAAACAAACAGCGCAAATTTCAACAATATGTTGTAGCGGAGGGAAAATATACACCAACCTACTAGCCAATTCAATCAATATAAAAGAGGTACATACCCTGATAATCAACTAACCCTACAGACTGCAGCCAAACTAGGTCTGCGGCTCCACAATCGCCGCCTGGAGTGTATATGGAAGAGTGACCTAGGCGCACATATGCAGGGGAAGAGAAAAGACAAAAAGAGAAATAATAGGGCAGTATATCTGGTTATAATCAGACTATATTTTGGTAAGGTATGCGCTTACACTGATAAAATGAATAAAAGCCTTTAATCATCTATGGGACTCACGAACTCAGCTCCTGCAGCTTTTCTCCTTGGCCTCTGGATCTTCTAGATGCTTGTCCTCAGGAATCAGCAACAGCAGCAGCAATCACGGATGGTTTGTGAAAACCCACTTTCCCTTATGGATGGATCTCGTAATAGAGGGTAGGGAGGGAATACAAGGAAGAACAATATGTGTAAAACCTTTTAATAAAACATCTACGAAAAATAAAAAACAGGTAATCAACTCACATTCTGTGAGTAGAATAATGGCAGTAGAGAGTGTTTAGCGAGTCTCTCACACTCGTGTTGGGAAGCGCCAATTACCAGTCCTCCTCGCGTCAGCAGCTACTTCCGCATCACGTGGTCTGACGCGGCTCGACTCTCGCGGGATTTGGTCTCTGTCAATTCAGAAATTCACTGCCGTGGCTCTGTGAGAGTGTCTCTCTGCTCGGTATCTCGGCGTGTCTCTCTCTGCTCCAGTAACGCTGGCCCTACGCGTTTCTCCACTTGGGCTTCGTCAGGGGCTGCTCTTATTACCTAATCCCTGCCTGGGTATTTAAATGCACCTCTCTTGATTGATTGGCTATTACATAATTGGTTAATCATACACAGTGTTCGACAAACCTATACATTTGCTCGCCCTGGGCGAGTGGATTTAACCTCCGGGCGAGTAAATATTGGCCCAAGCAGCACACGTTTGGTACTAGGTGGCGAGTAGATTTTTTTGTGTGGCGAGTAGATTTTTTGGTGATTTGTCAACCACTGATCATACAGCATCTAAACAAATTCGGACCATATATAAGGGATATCTTTATAGAACAGTGAGATCGGATATTAAACATAGTAATAATATATAAAACAACACACTTGAACATATTCACTTTTTATGTATATAATACCTAATTGATCATACTTGATTTAATCATGCTATACAAATTACATATCTTGCTAGAATAGAACACATAATCACTTTGACTGTGACTGTGAATGATACAGACTATTATAATTAAAGTACATAAGGTATTTAGGTCTAAATAACTGAGATCATGTGTATTTGAAAGTGTATAGCAATATAGTTATTCAAATCTATGGATCAAAGGGACATAATTACTAATGTGGCAATCCTCTACCAAGACAATGTATTTATTTATTTATACCAAGGAAATTGGGAGAGTGTTACTCATATTTGTGTAGGTGAATACAATTGCATATAGTTAAATTAATTGGGGCGTATAACTAGATGTGGAATACTTATTAACATAGTTAGAATTATATACCTATAGTAGAGACCGTAGAAAATCTATTATAATATTGTTTAAAATAGAGTGTCTCTATACCAACACTTTACAGTATTTTTTGGTACAGAACTGTCGATTTCACACTATTGTATATGAAAGAGAGGGGGATCGTGTATATTATGTATTCTTGTATACACGTATAAAACTTTGTTTAACAACACATCATAGCTGTACTGATATGAACAGTACAGACTCATATTACACTCGTAATTAATACATCACTAGATCAACTTGTGCTCAAAAAACATGCCAAAAATAAATTATATAGTGATTAATTAACAACTTATATCAAACTTTTACAAATTAGAATCCTATTGATTATTAGGATCTCATTCCTATTAATATATCAAAACCCGTGTTGTGAACAATATACAGATTTGTGTTATACCTATGTGTTTATATTTAGTATATTTAAATAAATTTTATGAAACTGGATAACAAAGTGAAGTGACTAACTATAATTATATTACTATAAGGGATTTTCTTATGTATTGTACACCGAGTAATAATGAACTGTTTCAAGGTGAAATTAAAACAAGGCTTTATTGTGCCTGTCGCTTTAAACACAGCAAAAATCAACATAAGAGAATAAGCCAAAAAAAAAAAAAACCTATCTCTGCTTTGGAGACTATCTACATATGTAGCTGAGCCCTCTCTGACTGGGTTGGTTAGTTAAGCTATTTACCAGCCCCAAATCATGGAGACATTTATCAATACACATAGATATAGATAATAGTCTTATACGTAAAGTCTTATCTGTTAGCTGGGCTGCTGTAGGGGAAGCTTCTCTGCTCTCTTGGAACCGCACTCTTGTGTGCACAGGCAGTGTCAGGCTCCAGGTTAGAATCTTGTCCCCTTTGTCTTGTGGTCAGCTTGTCGCTCAAGACATCTGTCCTTCCTTGGTTCAGCCCAGTTGTGGACTAAGGAATCTCTGCTCTGTCTCCTAGTTCAGCTCAGGTGTGAGCTAAGGAGTCTCACTTCCTGTCTCAAAGGCAGGCTTTTTCTACCACCTGCAATCAGCCAGGTGGTGTGTTAGTTAATTGCGTACCAGCCATTAACCACCACACTGCTGGATTAGAGGCACATTTGTGAACAGGGATAAGTCCCCTGTTACAGAGTCTAACTGTTAACTTTGTCCAGCAATGAAACAGGGTTAATATTGAGTAAGTGGAAGTTCCCGCCCATTACTCACACTGGCCAATCACAACAACTGAATGGGTATAAAGGACATCGCTTTGACCAATGAATCTATCCCCTGACGAAGTCTTCAGTTACGAAACGCGTTGGGCATTTCCCAAAGTGGCAAGTTTGTGGCTGACTTTATTCTACACAAACAGAGAGTTTTACTCTGAGGCTGTTGTCAATTTGTATGGGACTGCCGTCGTTCCGGTATTGCGGTTGCCTGCTGGTGAACAGTGGAAGTAGCCGGAGGGAGTCTCTGACAGAGACACTGATTTAAACATCACCCGGTTCCTGAAGCACCAATACATCCTGCGATACCAACGGACACAAGAGGTGGCACCAACGGGACGTTCTGGCGTGGATCCCCTGCAGCTCTCAGGCGATTGAGTATATCTCATACATGCTTTAAATTTTACTTTGTTTGTGAGTGCATTTTTTATATTTTACAGTGTAACGGGTATTCCCCCCCCCAATCGCAGATCTGATGTGGGTGCAAGGAACATACGGTGTTACCATAGGTGTGGTGCATTACCTGTTGGCTCACAGGAGGGCTGAGCTTCCGCCACGGGGAACCTGGGACATAACACAATACTAGGGGTGATCACTTACACGATGCAGTGCCTCCACCTGCGATGGCTCCCGCCAGAGGGGGAGTGGTTCCTCGCAGGACAATCACTAATAATCACATACACAGTGGGGTATAATAACTAATGGCTTTACTAACATGCATAACAACTCATCACATCCATAATGACCTGTGTCCCTCTCACGAGGAGACACTTACTGCGACGTCTCGCAGGACGCTCCCCAACACTAGGTGATCCCACCCAGTGTCCAAAGAACCCCCACCCAATGTCCCGCACTCTTGCAGAGGGAACGTGGGTGACTGCGCAGTCACTAATTACGTTAAGGGCCTGGTGGTGCACTTAAGAATGTGTGATACCTGCCGAGCACTCCGGTGCTCGGGTCAGCAACTCTTCAAAAAGGGTCTGTAGCAGGATGACGTCCGCCGATCCCCAACCGGACTCCTCGCACGTGGACCGCTAGGGCGGTCCCACTCGGGAACAGTCTCTGTGGACCCCAACGTGGGTCCGAACCGCTTCAACAGGAACAGCAGCAGCCGCTGTGTCCCTATCTATCTAAGTGGTACTAACGTGACAGGAACCCTAACCTAGGGCCTGCCCCTGTAGTACCGCAACCTAAAGTGGCTTTGGGGAAAACTCCTAGGGGCCTAACAGGGGTTAATAACCTGCCCCACTCCCTTAGCTCTTCCCAGCCTGACTATGCTTACTAAGACCTAACGAGTCCCAGCGCCTACAGCAGCAAGCTGTAGCTCACTGGATGCTGCAGCCAACGTGCTGCGCAAAAAGGTGCCTGCCTGTCAGACCTCACAGCACTAACAGCCGTGACTCTGACAAGGCAGCACTCTATACTAAGGGCAGCGTCCCTATCTTGGGCCTCCCTAAGCACTTACCCACTAAACTAGTGGGGAGTTGGGGCCTACCTGGGGTGTAGGTACCTATATGGGGCAGGAGCTGCACTCGCTCCCCGCACCCTTCCTTCCCTCACAGCTCCCTGACTCCAACTCTCTGTAACCTTCCTTTCCCAGCTCCCACTAATGTAAGTGGCAGGGTCCCTAACCTGAGGGCTGTCCCTGGCAACACTCACCTTACTGGGGAGCTGAGCTATCTCGGGCCCTGGGGGTGCTGGCCTAGTACAGGGAGTCCCCGACTCCTGTACCCTACCTCCTTCCCTGGGCTGCTCCGGTCTCTGACTAACAAGCGTGCTCTCTGCCCGCGAAATGTATCCAATTCTGTCCAGGGCAGTCCTGCAGCCCTATTGGCTCCTATGAGGCACCTGGTGCCTCCCTCGCTATGCACTATGGGAATTGTAGTCCCGGGGCACCTATAATAACATTGGGGCCGCGTGCGCACTTGCCCTGCGCATGCGCGAGTCTTTGGGGGCCACCTCAACCCTTCCTGCACTTTCCCTACACTCGCGCGACATCTCCCTAGCTCCAGGGACCCTTCCGCGCCTGCGCGATCACTGCGCATGCGCGAGTGGCTATGTAATGGCGGCGGCCTCACAGACCTGCTCCGGGAGCGCCGGGAGCCCAGCGACGCGATCCCCGGCAACCCCCGAGCAGGAGCCTGACCGCCCTCACCCCTGCGATACGCCGACGGGGCCGCCATTGAACTCGGCGGCACCCGCGATCGGCAGCTAGGTGAGGGGGGTACTGACAGGCTGGGGAGACCTGGCTACATCAGTCCTATAAAAACCTTTTTATACTTTATTACACTAGGAGTGCGCCTGTTTTTCTTTTGTTTTTTGCAGATATCTTTGGGATTTGATGATCCTTACAATGGGGCTGCAAGTCTCCAGTGGATTAAGTACACCTGTGGACTTTAAGTTGTCTTCTGGTTTCCATACACTTTTTATTTTATTTTTTATTTTTCATTTATGTAATACTTTTTATATTTGATCTATTATTATTTTGTTATACATTCCAGTTTACAATTTATTATAGGACAGTTGTTTTATCCACATATTCGCCCTTTGGGGATTCTTTGGTCAAATAGCCTTGATATCTTAATCTGTTAGACACAGCTAAATTATATCTAAATCAGGTATACTAAGGCGCTACTCCAATTTGTTTGTTTTTATAGATAGATATTAGGTCATTGCGTTATAGTTTGTTAGGAGATTGTTTGCACACATAAAAGGTTACAGCGAACCCAAAAAAAGGAACTGATACAAGCCATAATGGTTGAGACCCGCATGGACCGCAGCTCCTCCGTGACGTCACACCCGCGTGTTTTGTTAATCCTTAACTGTGGTAAAAAAAAGAACAGCTCCACCGATAATGGACTACGTGTTTCGAGAGAGACCACTCCAGTCGGTCAGTGGAGTGAAGGAGCATTAACAAGGGATACGGAGGCCAGAAGTGTTTTAATATGTACGTTAAAGTATACTTACTCTTTGTTGTAATAAAGTATCTCTTACCTCATATGAGCGCACTGTGAATTGAGCCCTTATTTGGAGTACTGCAAGGAAGACTATCCCATGAGAGCTGTTCCCAGACATATCTCTGCCATTAAACAGGAAACACACAATGCCCAATGCCACTTCCGATATAACAAAAATACACAGTACAACACTTATATAGTCTTTTGAAAAGGGGTCATTTAGTTTAACCCTTTGGCCAAAGCGTCGTAAGCCTGTGAGCCGCATCAAGGCCGAACCTGGTCACAGGCCCCTAACGCTACCAGATAAAATACTAATACACCTGTACTAGGATTAAAATGCTCATTTACCTCTATTAGTTGGTCTCAGCTGTTGGAGGTTAGTGGCCCCTCCCTCCCAGTATTAAGCTCACCCCTCCCCACTGCCCTGATTAGCAGGTATCTTTCATTTTACTGGATATGGATCCAGTTGATCCTCCTCCCTCCTAATAGAGGTAAATGAGCATTTTAATCCTAGTACAGGTGTATTAGTATTTTATCTGGTAGCGTTAGGGGCCTGTGACCAGGGTCGGCCTTGATGCGGCTCACAGGCTTTCGACGCTTTGGCCAAAGGGTTAAACTAAATGACCCCTTTTCAAGGGAATATATAAGTGTTGTACTGTGTATTTTTGTTATATTGGAAGTGGCATTGGGCATTTTGTGTTTTCTGTTTAATGTATCCGCCACGCTCAGTAGCACTCCTTTATGACACTTATATACATATATTTTTTGTGGGGGCTCAGGGGTTCTCAATGAGAGCTTCTTGGGTTTTTTTTTTGTTTGTTTTATTTCTCTACCATTGTAAGCTGTTCCCAGACGGTATGTTTTGAGAAGAGAGATAAAGATACCCTGATGCCCGTGTGAGTAGTGCTGTGATCAGCTTTGATTATATTACCTTCACCTTTCCGTGTGTATGGCTGTGTGATTGATTATAATAAGAATTATAGATGTTTTATTAACTTGTTTTATATATATATTTGTTATATATATTATATGTATTTGTTTTATATATAAATTTGTGGTGAGCGCATAGGGGTCATCAAAATATAGCATAAATCTATCTCTCAATATCTCTCTCTGATCTATATATATAAAGGAATAACTATCTTATATAATTATCTATACTATATTCATATACTCATCTACTCTTGTCTTTGATGACCCCTATGCGCTCACCACAATTTAATCATGACTATTGTGGTGAGAGTGTGAAAGATTGGACACTCTGTTTTGCCTCTGATTGGCTGCAGCCCTGTCCCATATAAGTTCGCGCCACAAGGGATAATTAAGGGGAACTAGCTGAAGACCCGCGCATGCTCGTGGAGTTAAATTTCCGGTGCTAGGAGGGGGGGGGGGGACAGTTGGACAGGAGGGTGGGGGGGGAGAATGGACCATGGTCGCTGGGGGGGACAGTGGACCAGGGGGGAGGAGCTCGGGTGACAGGAGGGGGAAGAGGTGGACGGAGTGGGGGGGGGTTGCTTAAAATTTCCTTTCCGGGTACCCTCCTCTCCACTCCCCCTGATGTGTTGTCTCAGCTCCCCCCTCTTTCCCGCTCCTCCCACCCACCATGCGGCTCCCTGGTCACGGTCCCATCTAACAGTGTCTGACCACACACAGTTCCCACCACACACACAGTGACACACAACACACACAACACACAACAGTGTCACACACACACAGTGTCACCAACACGGATACACACACCACACAGTGACACGGAACAGCAACACACAGTGACACACACAGATATGTCACCTCATCCTTCCGGGCTGGCCGCCATCTTAGGCACTCAGTCGACGCGAGGGAGGAAGGGGTCCTTCAGGGCGCCGCCCATCTTAGGCACTCGGCGCCGCGAGGCACTGCAGGCTGCCTTCCCCCTGCCGGTGTCCCCTGGACCGCCGGGAGGGAGGTGAGTGAGCGCCGGGATGGAGATGAGGAGCACTGGATAGGGTGAGTAGCGCGGGGAGGAGGTAGTGGCGCCGGGGTAGGGAGGTGAGTGAGCCTGGGAGGGAGGTGAGTGATCAACAGGTAGGGGAAGGTGAGTGTGATTGGGGGGGTGGCGCGGACAGGGAGAGTGTGTGGTGTGTGTGTGGCCGAGGGGGCAGGTCTCGTGGGTCAGTTGTAGGACGTTCAGAACCCACCAATACTGAGTTGGCCAGTTATGAGACCATAGATTCACCCAGCTAGTACCAACCTTTCGATTTGTATATTTAAGATACTGGCTGTGCAAGGCAGGAGTTTGGCTTTATTCCACGAGGGGGGAGACACTCGGGGATGGGAGAGAGCATCGCGAGAGCCTTTCTAAGAGAGACTGAGAACATCTGAGAGAGAAAGTCTGAGAGAACGTGAAGGATTTTGTGATCTTGATAGTGGACCAGCTGGAGATACATGTCAGAGTCTCTGCTGTGTGATCATTAGCTCCAATACCTTGACGATACAGGGCCCCTGCACCTAAAACGAGGCTAGATCTATTCCCACAGGCCCAAAGACCATTGGTGATTGAGTTTCTGTGTTTTGTACATCTTTGTTTGTCTGCTTGCAGTGGGCCGATTAAACCCCATTTTATTCAAACAACTTTGGTCCTGTTTGGTGCTATTGGATCAGTGGTGAGTTTTCGGTTTAAAAGTCTTTCTCTACAAGAAAGCTCGACCATTAAACCATGTACTTTGTTAACAAACCAGTAAATGTCCTCTTAATAGCGGAGGTGTGCTTGGGAAGGGGATAGTTTAGGCGTAGCGCGGGTCTGGTTGGAAAGGCCAATGGGACAGGGGTCGGAGACGGGGCGCCCAGAGCGGAGCAGGGATAGGGCGCAGTAAACAAGGCAGGGAGAGGAGACTGCCCACTCAGCAGGGGTTCGCGCACGGTCAGATTCGCGCGTGTCGCAGCTATCCGGAGGAGAGTATGCACGACGCGGCAGAGGACAGGACCAAGTTCCAATCGGCAGTAGAGTAGGTGCGGGTGCGGCTGGCGCTCGCCTTATAATTATGAAGGGGGAGTGTCGGCATGGGGCAGGAGAACAAGTGGCCGTTCGGGGCAGAGGCAGTCATGGCGGTAAGAAGGTAACACGCCGCAGAAGGATGTGTTCCCGTCGATTCCTTACATCACAATAGAGTTCTCTTGACTCTTTGGTTGTCGATGGAAGTTCTGTTTCACACATGTGTCGTTTTCTTGCTATTATAGAAATCCCATAACGCATTGGCCGCTGATAATACGCAATTGTTGTTGCCTGTGGCGCGTGACATGCACGCTGTGCTGTGCAGACTGTCAAAAAAAATTATGATCTTTTCAGAAACTATTCGCATTTTTCCTATCCAGACAGTCGTGCCAGAGCGATGCTGGTGGCGCTCTTTGTGACGTATGGTGTTTTGCTCTGTATCTCTGGAGAAATGCTGGCATACATTGTGTACAAAACATGTGGACAATTCAGCTTGCCAATCATATCTTAAGATACTTGAATTGCAACGCATGGAAAACCAACTGGTTTTATTTTTCTTTCCCTTCTCTTGGCCACCCAGATCACCAGTTATATCGAGGATTTTTGAGAGTATCTTCTTCTGTCCATCCGTCGTTAATTCGCACATGTGTTTTTTTCTTCTCATTGCTTTTATAAGTAGTGTCCAGCCATTTCCAGTACCTCTCCTATCGACGCTGGGTGATATACAGTAATACCTCCGATCATTCTAAGGAGTCTCTCCAACTACATCCAAGGCTGGGTTTAGTTTGATTCCTTTTTTTTGCGCTGGGGTTTTAAAGGCTGGCTCGTGGCACTGCAGATTTTCCACTGTTTTAACTGTATCCTTCTTCATGATATAAAAGTATTTACTTGTTCATTTGAATCCTCCCATGCTTGCGCTTTAAGGCACCAAGCCTTTTTAGCTTCCAAAGCTGTTCTTTCTGCACATTCTGCACACCATATGGTTTTTATTTAGAGCTTCTCTTCTGTTTGATGGCAGGGGACTCGCACTGCTACTTTAGAGGTTCTTCTTCTTGTTGTATAACCGTGGCACTAAAGTAACCAATATTCTTTCGCGTTCCATAATATCATCTCTATCATAATCTCTTCATCCTTCTACTGAACTAAGGATACTCACCTAGTTTTTGTAAGCGAAAAAAGCCCTTTACGTTTGCAGCAGCTCTTCCCGGAGGTGCTGGCTGCTATTTCCTGGCACTTATTTTGTTCTCCCGCCCCGACTGTCCTACGCCGGTAGCATTCCATATGCCGAGCATGGTCCATACGTCCTAGCATTCCATAACTGCATCTGATGCATTCCAGTACTGCCTACGCGGTCCATCGGTACTCCATACTGTTCCGAGCATTCCTGCGACTTCAACTGCCGATCATTCCATACTGCCGAGCATTCCATACTGCCGAGCATTCCATACTGCAGGATCCTTTAACACAACTCTGTGCCGTCGCTCTGTCGCAACTGTCAGTCTGCCCAATCGGAGTGCTTGGCTTCCCGTGCACACTATTCATGCGCCCGCCTGTGGGATATGCACTCACGTTGGACGCCATGACGGTCTGTCTCCCCCACTCCGCTGCAGTCTCAGACGCCTCTGTGGGAAGGCTAAGGTCCCGCTCCCTCAGTCAGCGCGACCGCACTGCAGACAGGCGGCACGCTGACAGGCACAGACCGCGATATGTGGTCTGTAGGGAGGCGGAGCGGGGCTGGAGTAGGAGGGGGCGTGGTTTGAGCGGAGGGACCCGCTACTCCCCCCCCCCCCTCCCTCCACGGGCTCAGTCTCCCGGGCTGCAGGAGGGAGCTGCTGCGGGCTGCTGGAAGGTAAGCAGCTCCCGCTCCCTCCCCTTCCCCCACAAATGCCCTCCTCACACACAGACACACATACATCACCCCCTACCTTGTGGAGGATGACAGCTTCGGCTCCCGCCGCTGATTGGCTCATCAGCGCACCACGTGACGCGTCACCGCTCGGGATCACAATTTTCTTGCATCCCCTGGTGGCTGATGCGTCACAGCACGTTGTGAGCCGTGCAGCGAGGGGGGACAGGGACCGGCTAGGAAAGGATAACCCTGCTGGTGAGGAACGCGGCCGTGCGCCGCCGGCCGCAGCGGGGTCGCAGCCTAAGAAATCAGGGCTTCTGATCCACCCTACAGACACAGTTGTCTGCCCCGCGGCGTTCAAAAGATGCATCTGCGCTTTGCCCGGTAGCATGGGCCTCCACGTTGATGGAGCTTCAGGAGGAGAGAGGCTGAGAACCCCCTGGTCCGACTGCACTAGCTACAGTCCGTGAGTCCCTTAAAAAAATAACAAACGGTGACGTCACCAGGGATGGTTGGGAGAATGAGGAGCTCCGTGGACCTGACTGCATAAGATACCAAAAGAAGGCACCTAAAAGTACGAATTATCCCCTCAATTTAACCCATAAGTAGAGATAAACGCTCCCCAAGATGACATCGAAGGGAAAGAAGCAGGCTGCTCATGGGGTTTCTAACTATTTCTCGCCGCATCAGAAGAAAACGGAGGAGCCGGCAAAGAGGCAAGATGGCGGTGGAGCACGCGGCCTACCGACCCCCTCGTGTGCCGGAAACCGGGAGAGCGACCACCTGGAGTCAAGAGAACCCCTAACAAGGGGCTATATGGAGGAACTCTTCGTCTCGATGCACGAAAAGCTGCACGAAAAGCTGCATTTGTCCCTACAAACAGACATTAAGGAGGCAGCGCGAGACATCAGGGAAGAAATCGCCTCCCTAACAACCAGGGCGGCTGAAACGGAAACCAAGGTGGAGGGGGCCTGAGCCGACAGACGGCGATGGAGGAGGAAATTGCCCACTTAAGGGAGGAAATTGAGGCCTTAAGGGAGAACCAAGAAGAACAAGAAAATAGGGACAGGCGACAGAATATCAGAATAAGGAATGTCCCCGAAATGGTCTCCCCAACACAAATAAAAATGTACCTCCTTGAACTGTTTGAAATGATTTGTGGTGACATACCAGAGAGGGATCTCGAAATCGATAGGGCCCACCGAGCCCTGGGGCCCAAATCGGATGACCCAAAGAGAAGATAGGATATAATTGTGAAGCTACATAGCTATTCCACCAAAGAAAGACTCCTAATAGCCAGTCGCGAGATAGAGCCCCTCACCTTCAAGGATGAACCTATCCAACTGTACAGCGATCTATCGCGGATGACAGTACTACGACGCAAGGAGCTGAAACCCTTAACATCCTTTCTGCAAGAAAAGGATGTGAAATGTAGATGGGGCTTCCCATTTAAATTGGTTGTTAACAAGGGGGGACGGTTCTTCACGATGAAGCACCCCGAGGACATGTTACCATTTTCCCAAGCGCTAGGCCTAACCCCCCCTCCGTCATGGATGTCGGCCCCCCCACATCGGGGGCGCGAGGAAGAGAGAGACGGCCCAGCTCGAGCGTCTGAGAGGATTGCCGCCCTCCAACAGCGAACAACAAAAGACAAATACAGGCATACCCCGGTTTAAGGACACTCACTTTAAGTACACTCGCGAGTAAGTACATCTCACTCAATAGGCAAACGGCAGCTCACGCATGCGCCTGTCAGCTCGTCCTGAAAAGCAATACCGGCTCCCTACCTGTACCGAAGCTGTGCGCAAGCGGGCAGACTATAGAGCCGGTTACACTATAGAGCCTGTTACAAATGCGTTATTTACATCAGTTATGCACGTATATGACGATTGCAGTACAGTACATGCATCGATAAGTGGGAAAAAGGTAGTGCTTCACTTTAAGTACATTTTCGCTTTACATACATGCTCCGGTCCCATTGCGTACGTTAATGTGGGGTATGCCTGTAAATAAATAAACAAATTTTGGACTTACCTCGGGACCCCCGGATGGAAGAGCTGCGGAGATCACCCCCCACTCCGAGGACGGAGCCTCACTGCGACTTCCCCGGAGGACGGATGCCGCGTGGACCGCTTGGCGATTCCCTTCCCGCGAGATGAGGAGCCGTCGCGCGATCTTCCGAGCCAGCCGGTAAACCCGAGAAATTCCCCCAGCAGGACATCCCACCGAGTGATGGGTGCAGCCGCCTGGTTCCGGCCCCGAGATTTTGGCTCCCCGGCTGGGGATTTGCCTGAGGAACACCGGCACTGATGTGCAAGGGAACCAGTGACTGCCCAGCTCTGTCGATCGTGAGACGGTGGAGGGTTCGTGGGGTTCTTTGGGGGGGCGGCGGGAGGGTTCTTACTACAGCTCCTGAGCGATAAGGGTTCGCAAAAAGCCATGCTGCCCTCCCTCTGCCCCCCTGGGTGCCCCCCCCCCCTATGTACAATGGGGAAGCCCCCCCGAATAAATAAACACAGGAGACACCCCCCCCCCCCCCCCGTCCCCCCCCCCCCCCCCCCCAGCCCTCCACTCCCCCCCCCATAGGGAGAAAAGGTCAGACGTCTAAGGCATTAGGCAAAATCGAGCTAAAAATTGAAAAACACACACAATAATGTAAAGCCATACAAGGCAATGTGACCCCAGCGGGGAAATATAACGAGCTTCCAATACGCATTAGGACTGACCTGGTAACCCCCTAAAGCTGACAGGCGAATATAATGTGTAACGGGACAAAGCCCCACCTGCTAGCCTCCACCGATTCATACAAACAGACGAACCTCCCCCCCTCACTCCTCCCCCCCCCTTATCCCCCCCTCCACTATCTTTCCACCTTCCCTCTACACACCCTGCCCCCCCCCCCAACAGCTCCCCCCACCCCCAACAGCTTCCCACCTCCCCCCTCAACAGCTTCCCCCCCCTCCAGCAGCTCCCCCCCCCCCAATAGCTCCCCCCGAAGCGCTTAAGGAAAGAGCCCAATGAGGACAAATCATAACACACACTGAAGGTATACACGCAACTGATATAAGATGAGCGCCATCTGCTGGATAAGCCATATATTACCAGGACTGTTGCTTCAATTTGAATAATAAATTATATGTGGTATTGTGATCTCAATGGGGGAATGCTGCAAAATTCCACATACATTCATACGTCTTCGATATCATGGATCACACAAACGTACCTCCTCCCCCCCCCC
>WSYH01014098.1:0-16076 GCA_036426205.1 Ascaphus truei
AGAATTTGGGGCCTTCTAACCTCCTGACTTAAGGAGTAAACCTTTTTCAGCCATGTGTGTGCAGCTACAAAATAAGGGAGGCGGGGGCTATCTGACTCATCCCATATACTACAAGAATGAGTTTGCTAGAAACTGTGAGAAATGCAATTATTTCAAGACCGTAGAAATTATACAAGGGTTGGTCTTTGCCAGGAGTGATGCTCTGCAGCCTCATCCTTGCAGCTTTCATACCCATGCAAACAGCTGCCATACACATATATACAAACAAACACAAAATGGCTGCTGAGACAAAATGGTGGTGATGATAGTCTGCTTTCATATAGCCTAAGCCACACCCCTTATTTCCAATCTTCACAATATTATGGCTGAGGAGATTCAACTTTGTGAATGGATGATGGCATGTTGCCGCTGAATATGTGTCTGCACCTCTATTAAGGAACTGTTTGTAGATCTAAAAAAATACATTGCAGTAGAGCACTGAAGATTTATTTTATTTTATTTGATATTGAGAATACTTCATTTAGATGTTCATTTTTAATTCTGAATCTTTATTGTACTGTCTTACTTTTAAATATGGTAACTTCACACACTGTATTAATGTGCTTCCAATTCCTTAAATCTCTATAAATCCCTGAGTTAGTCACTTCTTTTCTGTGTTGCACACACAGCTTGATATGAGCCTGGTATCAGTATTCTTTCATCATCTATTTTAGGTTGCAGCATATTGTAGTTGCTGCCTGGTGAGACCCATATCATGCTGCAGCCTTCCTCCATTAGACTTGCTCACAATCAAGTGGCATGCATTCAAAAAAGTAATGTGAATACAATTGTTACTTTAGTGTCTCTATAGATGAAAAATGAATGAAGCAATTTCTGGAGAATGTTCTTAAATTTGTATGAGATTTGTTCAAATAGAAGAGCCTATTTATTTAGTTTGAAAATGAGATTTTCAACGCAATAAAGAAAGTTTTGATTTTAGTTTGAACTGAAGCAAACAATCCAATGGTGACAATTAATTTTGGTTTAATTGTAGAAAACATGTGCATCCTATTCACTTTGTTATTTTGTCCTGAGTTAATATAAAAACAAAAAAAGGTATTTTGTTATTAAAAAAATAAATCACGTTATACACAGTTTTACTTCAATAGAACTGTAATTGCAGTAGGAGGACTGGCTATTCTTTGCCATGAGCCATCTCGTTGATGGACTGTAGAAATATAGCTTGATCTCTTCCATTAATTCAATTAGCTAATTCTGTTAGATGATATTAAGACTTGGCTCTGTTTTTAATCTTTATTCCCACACCTGGTGATTATTCACATTTTTAAAACGACCCTTTATTTAAGTAATCTGTGCAATCCCTTTGAAAAATTAGCAAGCAGGCATTGACAGCAGCATTCTGAATCGCCCTGGTGCCAAGGCCGTCACACCAAACCCAACACAAGCCAGGACATAGATAAAGAATGGCTACAGATTTATTAAATACATGTAATACACAACATTTCCTTGCCAGATACCAACAGTAAATAAACAATATAAACATAACATAAACCCAGTGCCAGTCACAGACTTGCAGGCTTGGCACGTAAGCCACCTCCAACCATAAGTTTAGTTCAAGCCTCAGCACTTGAATCAAGCTCCCCAAACTCACATTTAAGAAACCAACTACAGGCATACCCCGCATTAACGTACGCAATGGTTCCAGAGCATGTATGTAAAGCGAAAATGTACTTAAAGCTGCAGTTCAGTCAATATCCTGCATGTGTGTATTTTTTAATTAATCAGTTCTGTAGTAAGAAAAAATACTTTTAGCATTTTCTGTTTTTAAAAAAAAAACTTTGAAAGACCAATTTTCTTGTATTCTATTTTAACAGCCATTTGCTAAGGCACTGCCCCTTCATGTCCTGTCACAAGCTCTGGCACACCCCTTTGTCAGCACTGCCCTCCCTCTAGCACTTGTCAGTGCAGGAATGCTCATGAATATTCATGAGCTTCCACTGCCAGTCAAGCAGATTATAAACAAATCCCAGCTTTTAATATGTCACCAAATTTCGACCTATCAATACATGGAAAACGAATTGACCTGCAGCTATACAGTTCTTTAGCTAATTAGAGATTGCACACATAAAACTATTGAAGTAAAAAAATAAATGTAAAAAAAAAAAAAAAAAAAAAAAAAAAAAAAGACTGAACTGCAGTTTAAAGTGAAGCATGACCTTTTTCCCACTTATCGATGCATGTACTGTTCTGCAATCGTCATATATGTGCATAACTGATGTAAATAACGCATTTGTAACAGGCTCTATAGTCTCCCCGCTTGCGCACAGCTTCAGTACAGGTAGGGAGCCGGTATTGCTGTTCAGGACGTGCTGACAGGCGCATGCGCGAGCTGCCATTTGCCTATTGGGCGATATGTCCTTACTCGCGAGTGTACTTAAAGTGAGTGTCCTTAAACTGGGGTATGCCTGTATAACAATCATGTCCTAATTTATTGATGACAAGGACCAACTGATAGCCATGACAATAAAGAACATTAAAACAGAGTTCCCCATGCGACAGGCCCAGACCAGAATGGCAAAAATGTCTGCAACGGTAACGGCCATCATTAGAGCTGCATGATTATAGAAATGGGTGAATTGGTCCAAATTCCTTTCCCGGAATTTTTAGACCAAATCCGATCCCCACACCAAAATGGCAGATTGTATACTAAAACATTTGAGCGGATTAAACCCAATCCACCATTGGATACAGTCTGGTGGATTTTTACGAATCCGCACTCAGTTCCATATTGAATCCGAAATCTGCACGGTGGATTAATAATCCATGGTCGGATTGTTACATATCCACACTTGGATTCAATCTCTGTCCCCCACAAATTTAATCCGAGAAAAAATGTTTAACAATCCACCGGATTGTTTATCCGCTGTGCGAATTGTCAGTGAAAGAAAAGAACGGGGATTTCACTTTTTGAGACTGATCCACAGAAATCCACGTCTCAAAGGTCAATCCTCGTCAGATTAAAATCCTCAGAAAAAAATTGCTCAACTCTAGTCCTATCCAGAGACTGCCCTGACTTGAACTGTCCAAACCCTAGAACCACCGGAGTTAATCGCTGCTCAATGCAGAGGAAATTTCATATCCCCTCCCCCAAGTTGATAAAAAGCCTTTGAGAGGGCCCAGCTCCATTCATGTTGATGCTAACGGACCTAGGATTTACATAGGGGGCTTGATAGTCCCCTATTAGAATTTTGCCACCTGAACAACACGCTTCTATGGAGAGATCATAAGAGGAGAATATCCTTAGCATTTCTTTCCCATATACTTAGCATTGTTTTTAAAGATTCCACTACTCACGTAGGAGGACCAGCAACCTGGAGTTTTACTGATCAAATAATAGGTCACTGAGTCCTTCACCTAAACTACCAGTTAAAGTGCACTTATAGCCTATAGAATGTCCTTAGAAAGCTTAAAGGGCCCAAGAGAGAGTAAAGTAGACTGGTCTTAGGGTCTATCTCTGTGTTTTATTGAGAATATACAATTTTATTAACTAGGTTTCTTTGTTATGTTCTCCCCTCACCAATAGAAGTTTCCCTAAATGTATGTATGTTGTGCACAGAAGATTGTAGATTTAAGTGATTCATTATTCTGTTTATTGTAATTTGTCATGTCAGATTGTCAAAGCTTAAAGGTTCTCTCTCTCCTTTGGCTTATTATTTGCAATTGACCACCATGTTATGTATCATGTTAAGTGGTATGGCGGGCTTATGTTTCCTAGCCAACTCACAATTGAGATAGAAAGTGGGGGTTACCCTGGATCGTACTCCTGGGAACCAAAGCTCTGGATCTGCATGTTCACGTAGGGTTGTTTCCCTAACCTTTGACTACTCATGTATATGGGACATGAATACATACAGATACCTTGAGTTCTGCATCACAAATCCCCTTCCCCCTTATGCCCTGTTCATTTTGTTTATCAGTGATTCTGTAATCCCATTTTTCTTTTACCATACCCTTCCCGCATGAGTCCCATGTAACTCAAGTGTCCTTGCTGATGCCAGTTTCATATATTAAAGAATGTTCATTGGACAAAAATACTATCTTGTGTAATCAAACACTTGAAAAACACATAGAACGATTCCTGCACTCCTACCAATTAGGATAAAATAAAATAGTGATCTCATGAATAAGGGTTATTTAGTTAAACCCTTTGGCCAAAGCGTTATAAGCCTGCAGCCACGTCAACGCATTACCAAATTTGCAGGACCTACACTGAATATATGTTTATATTATTATAATTATTATTATTATTATATTCTGTGTAGGTACTGTGACGGTGAGGGTGTACCTAGGCCAATAATAAAGGTAATATGCCCGGCTGGGTGCCCTGAGCCATATTGGGGAATTGTGAAGTGCCAGCTCTGCAACCCAATGATGGCAGAAACACTGTAATTGTAATAAAATGTATGTGTGGTTCAGAACATCTCCCACCAGGTATAAGGTGGCGAGAGTAATGTAATTTCTAAGTTTAAAGTGTTTAAAGGTAGCAGCGTTTTCATGTGAACGCATAAAAGGAAAAATGTGTGTGTCCCGCTTCAACATGCCAGCAGGAGCAATAATGACTGGTACATCTGTAAAGGGGCTTATTCTATATAAGATGAAGTGGTCGGTCATGCTGTTTTATGTAAAATTCCCCATTGACTTCAATTGGAATTTCAGATAAAATTTGGTCCGATCTGTCGCTTTGACTGAAAAATAATATGCCCCATAGTTTAATAATTTGGCCTAAAATAATTCTTCATTAGCATTGTGAATCCTCTTTACTCAACAGTGATAGTTTTATGGGCGAAGGTAAAACAAGGCTGTGAGTACAATATTAGAGAATTGATGGGTTTATTACTGTAAGGTGGGGTATGAGAGTATTGTAAAGTAGGCCTATTCGGCATAAAAGCCCCCAATTGCCAGCATTTGTGGTGCTTGATAAACTAATTTAACAAGAGAATCATGCAAAGGTGTTCAATTTGGGGGGGGCAATGCCAATTTAAAGGGATACATGCCTTTGCCTGTAGTAGAGTAGGATAGCCAGGGTGGTTCCCAATTAATTGTTGAGTTCATTTGTAACGGTTGGTATATAATAATAATAATAATAATAATAATAATAGCATGTTCTTGTATAGCACTGCTAGTTTTACGTAGCGCTTTATAGAGACATTTTGCAGGCACAGGTCCCTGCCCTGTGGAGCTTATAATCTATTTGGTTCATATACACAATATATCATGGGTCATGGCCCCTTCAGGGCTTTTCTGGTTTTGGAAATGTTATCCAATATCAATAATATAGCAGCAGTTTAGAAGCTGTGGCAATGCAGTGGACTCAACACTGACAGGCTTACTTGCAAGTTGCAAGGTCAGTGGCAAGGTCATCTGATATAATTTTGATTCAAAGGCAGATGAGGATAAAGCGGGCCTAGCCTGAATGGGCGGCACAGCACTTGACTGGGGGGGCTCGGCCTCCCCGAACCGGTTTGGCCGCAAGAGTGGCCGGGGGAGGGGCTTCAAAGATAAAACCGGCAGCCAGGAGGGAGGTCCGGCCTCTTGCTTCTGGCTGACCAAGGATTCGGACGTCCCTCTCCTCCCCTGCAAGTTAACTTAAGGTAAGGCCCCGAAAAGGGGGTCAATTCTGGGCACTCCCCCCTCCTGTATAGCCGCGATTTTTGAATCGGCGGTGAGGGGGGAGGCGGGATGCAGGGAGGAGAGGGACCCCGTAGTGCAGTTGCTCGTCCCCATCCTCCATCTGCGGCGCAGCATGGAGCTGGAAAGGAGCTCACCTTTGTATGGCTGCCCCCGTCCTCTACTGGACCGGAGCGCTGGAGGGGGGGAGGGGCGGGGGGACAGGAGGGGAGGTGCGGGCTACGGACTGGGATCGCTGCTCTCGTGTCTCTCCAGGGCTCACTCCCGCAGGGTTCGCTCAACGGCCCCACGTGGCGCCGCACCCCGCTAGGGGTAGCGCGGATGCGGGGAGAGCAGGGTTATGGGGGGGCGGGAGAACGGGGAGAGGCGCCGGGTTTCCACTCCCACGTGGCGCCGCGTCCCGCTAGGGGTAGCGGGGATGCGGGGGGAGCAGGGTTATGGGGGGGTGGGAGAACGAGGAGAGGCACCGGGTTTCTGCTCCCACGGGGTGCCGCGTCCTGCTAGGGGTAGCAGTGGCGTGGGGGGAGGGGGGTCATGGGGTGGTGAGTGAAGGAGGAGAGGCGCCGGGTTTCCGCTCCCACGTGGTGCCGCGTCCCGCTAGGGGTAGCGGTGGCGCGGGGGGAGCGGGGTCAGGGGGGGCGGGTGAAGGAGGAGAGGCGCCGGGTTTCCGCTCCCACATGGCGCCGCGTCCCGCTAGGGGTAGCGGTGGCACGGAGGGAGCGGGGTCATGGGGGGGCGGGTGAAGGAAGAGAGGCGCCGGGACTCCTGCTCCCACATGGCGTCCGATCGGGGCAAGCACGTTGCCCACGTGGCGCCCAAGCCCCCCCCCCCCCTTCGTTGCGCAGCTTCCCCTGCCTATTCAACGGTGCTGGGCAAGAGGGCCCACGGGGGGGGGCTGACAGTGGGGGCTTGGTTGGGGGGGGGGGGGAACCTCACTGGGGGGGGTGGGGCGGACATTAGGGAGCAAGAGGGCCCATGGGGGGGACATTGGGGGCAAGAGGGCCCACTGGGGGGAGGGGAGGGGCATTGGGGGCAAGAAGGCCCACAGGGTGGGGGGAACATTGGGGGGTAAGAGGGCCCGCTGGGGGAATGAGTCCCTCAGCGGGGGGAATTACTTATACTGGGCAAGTTTTTGCTTAGGATATAAGTTGTCGCCAGACGCGGGGGCTAGATAGCATGTCATTAGAAACATGGGCCAGGTATGTGGGTCGGGGGTGGTTCGGTCATAAAGTGTTCAGGTTGTTATCGAGGATAGGGCACGCAGGAAAGCTACCATGCGTTAAGATTATAGGGGCCAGAGAGGGTTATGGATAGTGTTATATATGGTACGTCAATCAATATTAAACAGTTCACCTCCTTGTTATCACGTTGTCAATATTAAACAGTGCATACGGTATTTCATGGTTCTTTGACGCCGAAGTCACGTAGGGATGTCAGATATCGTTGGGCGCTCATAGGTATTAGAATCCGGGCTACGGGCGTAGGCGGGCATGCATATATGGTAGAAAAGACAAGCATATACGTGGCGATAGGTACATATATGGGCATATGGGCATGGATAGGTATATATAAGGAAGGATACGGGCACATGGATATACGTGCATATAAGTATATATACGTGTATATAGGTATATACATATGGGTATACACATAACAATAAAAAAAAAAAATGGATAGGCAAGTGGTAACGTGTAATTTTGTATTACAACAGTTGCGCAGGAAGGCAAAGCACCGGCACACAGTGCTTTTGGGAATGTCTTTACAGGCCAGTATGATGCGGATCTTGGTGGAAGCACAGGACCACGACGAGGGGTGGCTGCACCAGCAATTGCGGGCGTTGACGCAGGGACCCGGAAGCAACCAAGGAGGGTCTAGCAGCCAGGAGGGCGCTCAAGCGGCTTGGGAGGCCACGTGCGCTGAGGCATGGCCATCATCAAGCGACGAAGGCGGTCCTAGCGGCGGAGCACGACATCCAGTTAGGTTGCATACAGGGAAGCAAAAGGGTAAGTCAGTGGTGATGGGGGGGAAAGCCACAGCCTGGTCACGGGACAGGCCGTGGGGAAGGGGACGCAGCCTGGTGGGCAAGCAAACGGAAGGTGGCGGTTGGTCTCAAAAAAAAAAAAAATGCGCATAATTATGTATATGAATACATATACATAGGTATGAGCACGGGGATGAGGCCAACATGGAGGGAAGACCCCCACCGCCGGGAGCGGGGAGAGCGGTGCGGGTCGGGCCGCGAGCTGATCGACAGACGGGCCATGGTAGGGGCGAACGCCGCCCAAGATGGAGGAGAAGAGCACGTGGGGCACGTGCGTGGATGGGCTGGAGCCCTGGATGGTGGCTTCCATTAGGATGAATGAATCCGGCAGGGGTGGTTCAATCTTGTTTCTCTTACAGGAAAGGCTGGACCGGTCGGGACACGTTCGACCTCGCTTCGCGGCGCTGGTATGTTGTCCACAACTCGTAAGTGGACGGGGCGCCCTGGAGGGCCTGCGAACAGAACTCTGAGGGGCAAGGGCCTCGAGGTTGGTCCCAACAGGCGGTTCACATCGCCGCCGGGGACACCAAAGGGTAAACGTAAGAGAGCTACACATGTAGGAGCGGCTACCTCGCCAGGCATCCGCGGTTCCCCAATACCGGAGAGTTCGGCGGCGGGGGCAGCGGACAATGCCGTGGCGAGACTGATCAGCATAGTGGGAAAGGCCGTTCAGGCGGCGTTGCTAGCAGCAGGCGTAGGCAAGTCTAGCGGGGCACAAGGAGGAACAGCAGCAGGGGTGAAACCCGGAGCAGCAAGCGCATCAGCGGTTACACAGGAACAGGCTTCGGCAGGGGAGGCAGGCGCTAGCGGGGGCGCGGGATCAGCAGCTAGCCAGGTAACAGAGGGGGGGTCAGTGCAGGGAGCGGGAGTAACAGCAGCAGCAGCTAGTGCAGTAGGAGGACCAGCGGAAGGGGCAGGGACCGGGGTGCCAGTAGCGACGGCAAAATCAAAGAGGGTAGGGGAAGCGGCATATGGTGATTCATATACAGCGGTCACCCGGTCCCTGGGCGCGCACCTGTCAGACGAGGTGAAGGAAAGAATTTGGGCGAGGGACTTTGTTGAGTTATTGACGTTGCTTCCTGGGTACAACGAAGCAGTAGCGAGGTCCGAAAAGAAAGGGGAAGCTAAAAAGGACGATGTAGAGAGACGGTTGTACCCACGCACTTTCGGTAACTGGGTGCAAGCGTTTGGGATATTGGCAGGCGTAGTGGGGGAGAAGGAGCCACATTTATGCACCGCGCTGTTTAAATATCAGGACATTATCAGGAAGGCTTTTCAAAAACATGGGGGGATGGGATGGTGGACATACGACGTGGAATTCAGGCAAAGTATGCAGGAGAATAAAGGGGTGGTTACGTGGGACCGTAAGGAGGTCGACTTATACTTAGATCACATTTCGGGGGGGGGAGGTTCAACCTCTCGAGGGGCAGGTGGGCAAGGGGACATTGGCAGTAACAATTCACAGGAGGGTTCGGATTGGTTCGCGCGGCCGGCAGGAAGGGGGCGCGCAGTCGGTAAACAGTCGGGCATATGCTGGGGTTTTAACGAGTCAAAATGCAGATTCCCCAATTGTCATTTCCAGCATAGCTGCGCCGGGTGCGGGGGCCAGCACCCCAAGTCCAAATGTTATAAGAAGGACAGTAAAGGGCTAAAGGTGGAGGGCGCGAACGCCAATTTCGGTAAAGAATATGGCGCCTCGGCAGGAAAGACACCCCAATAAAGCGGCAGCCGAGTTTTGGCAGAAGGGGTCGGGAGGCAGCGAGCGAGGGTATGGCGGTACGGGCCTGATTTAAGGGGGGGTTAAACAGGCCCGTCGGTGGCGGCAGTTTGGAGGAGGGGGTAGGTGCTTGTCCTGCCAGAGGGGGCTCGGGGCTGGCAAAGCAGGTTGAAGTGAGGGGGCAGGTCACCGGGACGTACTTCCGGGTGCCCCCTCTTGCATTGCCCAGCACCGAGCACTTTCTGGCGCGGACGGGCAGCACGCTACCTCAGTTATGATTATGTTTATTATTAATAAACAAAGCCGCGGCCATTNTTTTACATCCAGACTGTGTCCTACCGCTATGGGACATTGACACCATAATAATGCTGGTGAGGGGGGGGTGGGGGGGGGAAGGCTCGCGCCTCCCTGGTCAGGACTTGTTGCTTAAAAAGGGATGAGTTAAGATACATGGATCTTAAACAGGCTAACAAGTGAACCTGGATCCAGGAAATAACCATTATTCACAAATTCACACACTCAGAACCAGGGCACAACGTTGGACTATATAATCTTTTTAGAATACACAACCAATAAAATAAAGCCAATTTTCACTTGCTGCCGCTGGAGGTTGTCAAAGCAAATAGCACTATGAGCTTTATTTAACAGATGACTGAACATCATGGAGAGGAGGAATAAATAAAGAGAATACCAGCCAGCATGGTGGATATATAATGGAGACGGCAGAGGAGTGATGAGATCGCCCAGAAGAAGCGTACGTACTGCTACAGGGAAGCCAGAATACTGGCTTGTGGGGAAACATCTGATCGGACCCAGTGTTGCTTTTAGTTCTAAAATTATTAGGTGGAGGAAATAGGTGCTCGCGGAGAAGGCGCGCAGGAGGGGCACGCGGTACAGATCACCATAGATGTGCTCTATGAGGTGTCTTACGCAGTGCGCAACACGCGAAAGACGAAGAGTTCGTGGTTGTAACGGCGATCGCGAAGAGGGACGGAGGAAAAAGAAAAATCGTTTTCACGGTGACGACGACTGGGTGGTCACTTTTGTGAATGAGCAGTGCCATTTGAGGGCGAACAACACAGCCTCCGGTGATTACGGCTCACGACCCGCCATGCCTCCCAGTCTCCCTGCAGGTTAGGGTTCACAAGCCTATCTACTGCTGCAGTTGCCGGCCGGGGAGAAGCCCTGAATCTTCCCCTTTGTTTCTTTTTTTCTTCCTCGCTGACGCCGTGCCGCCAGTTCTCTTACTATTCGTCGTCATCCACTTTCTGTGAGCTCTGATAGTATATTATGTAGGTATTAACAGCCGTTGGTGAAACCAAGTTAGGTGCATCTCAAAGGTAACAGCTGTGGAAAAGGAGGACAGTAGTTGGTCATCAAGGCAACATACAAGGTTCAAATGATGTAAAGAACGTAACTGTACTTGGTAAGATGACTTTGTAAATATCAATACCTTAACATCTAATTATGTAGGGACCCGGTATGGGAAAATAAGTATAAACAACGGACACAACCTTAGGTTTTTGACACACCCCTTCGTCTTGGATCTCCCTAATTCACGTTGTAAATACGTTATACCGCTACGATTGTCGTTGCACCCATGTGTGTGTGTGCCCCCCGGAACTTTGCCCCGTCCAACCCCCCCCCGCCCGGTGATGGCACGACATAATGCTGGGTTCGGCGCCGGGGCGGTTTAAGACACAGGCGCGCAGCGGCAGCCCCCCCGTCGCACCGCAAGCGTTAAGGGTTAAGGAGGAAAAGAAAGTGTTTTTGTTACCCTAATGTATCTGTACATTTTGATGCATGGATTGTCGGGTAATTGTTTTGTATTTGCATATGCTGGCATATACACAGGAAGGAAGAGACTGCCCCTGCCCCTGGGTTATGGGGAGATTTGTACTCCCCCACTATAATTTATTAACAAAACGATTTCTGTTTGGGTCATGTCCATACCGTCTAGTTTAAAGGGCTGGTTAGTATTTGAATATCGTCCTTTTTCCTCCCTATATCTTTCACTTTTTTGCTTTCTACCCTGTAAAGGGTTGTATACACCATTACCCCACTCGAAAGAATTAATTGTGGAGTGTTGTAGATGTAGGAATCTGCTTCACATGGGACAAACGGTCGTGTTTGTCGGTCCTGCCCCGCCCCCCCTCCCCCCCCCCTTACCGGTTGGAAACGGAGGGCCTTGAGTTTTAAGCCCACACGTTCGGAAACCCTGGTGCTTCCTTTTCCTCCCGGCTGTTTTTTGTCTTGCTTTCTTTTCTGCTCCTGTTTTCTTCCCGTTGGACCCTTCTTCCGGTTACATACCTCCTATCCCATCTCATGGCGACAACGTCATCCACCCTGAAGTCGTTTGATCACCACACCGAGCTTAGTCCGGGAGGAGGCCCTCACAGGACCAATCATACCCACACAAATGCTGAACGAATCGTAAAACAGGACTGGCCTTCTGCACAACCAACCTCTCGACATAATACACTACAAGAAACATAACTCACATTTTCATTACTGCGCCTTACACAGGCGTCTCTCTTTGGTACTAATCCACTGCTGGTTGCTGTGTTCGGAACCTTTCCCATTTTTCACTTCTTTAGGCTTCGTACCGCGCGGTGCTACCAAATAAGGCGTCGGCGGAACACGCACCACCTCTAGGCGGTAACGGAGGACGAACAACTCTAGGCGTCCACGGCGGTATGTTACCAACCATCAATGGCACTTTCCCCACCCTGTTGCTAACAGTAACTACCAACTAAATCAATTGTTCCTGGTATTCCCCAGATGCTTTCCTTATTACACACCGTCGACATACGTGGGTGTGACTCTGCGCAGCACTAGGTTTTGGTTATTTGACCTAGGCCTGGTTGGCACGTGGTGCTAGGGTACTGCCACGGTCCCAGACCACCCCGCTTGGTCAACGCGTTTTTGATATCTTCACCCTCATCAGCTTAATCCGATCCGAAGTCTGCTCCGCCAAAATTGTGGGTTTGAAATTAATGCCCCAGCGTCGCTGCGACCACCAACGGCTATCTCACTCAGGCTTAGCGGTCATGGGTTTTTCTCTTTTCCGCTTTCTGCTCCTGTTAGCCCATGAGCCCGAATCTCCTTAACCCCTACGAAGGGCTGTTTACAATGGCAGGTCTTTAAGATTACCTCTGAGTCTCCCCTGCATTCCTTCCTGACCAAATAAGGGGCAGGGTCCCGACAGATAGTCGGGCCTCTTGATCCTAAGCCCCACAACTATTTAGGTGGATCAGCCTCTCAGGAAATAATGGGACCTATGCTTTGGGGCCTGCCGGCTCTATTGAATTTCGAGGGTTCACTTACACCTGCCCTTCAACCTCTTATCCCCCCTAGCGCCCCTGGTCGGATTATGACTCTGGCGGTTGCGCTCAATAAAAACCTCTGCGACAAATTCATTAATCTTTTTACCGGGCAAGGCACCTAAATCCTCAGCCACTTGGATACCTCTTTTTGGACAAGCTAACGGCTCTTTGCTCTGTCATTTGCCACAGACTTTTTCGAACAATCATGGGGGAGGCCGTAATAGCGCGCCATGCCGAGAGTTCACTATGCGGGCAACTCGAGGATAGTCCCTTTCGGCCTAATGAGACATCCCGATGCGAAGTGCTAAACTCCATGGAGTGTACGATATCTGAAGTCAGCCACTGCAGACATAGTAGGGTAATGGGGGGGGGGGGGGGGGGGGGGGGGGGGTAGGTGCTTGTCCTGCCAGAGGGGGCTCGGGGCTGGTAAAGCAGGTTGAAGCGAGGGGGCAGGTCACCGGGACGTACTTCCGGGTGCCCCCTCTTGCATTGCCCAGCACCGAGCACTTTCTGGCGCGGACGGGCAGCACGCTACCTCAGTTATGATTATGTTTATTATTAATAAACAAAGCCGCGGCCATTTTACCTCCAGACTGTGTCCTCTCTTTATTTGGTACGTTACATAGAAATAATGCTAGGTGAGGGGGGGAGCTCGCGCCTCCCTGGTCATGTGAAATGTGTGCCTTAAAAATGGTTCCATTATGATTTCAAGCAGTAAGAACAAAGCATTGATTCATAATCTCAGAGCCAGATTACATTTTAATTATCGTACTCATGCAAAATTATGTTAAATGGAAGCACCAAAAACAACCCAGAGTTTAGAATTAGAGGTGGATTAGATGTCAAAATTGAACCATACAACTGGGTGTAGTTACTAATTACACCAAGGTGTTTCTGGCAAATCAACAACTTGCTACAGGATTTATATCGGAGATCTAGAGGTTCAGGACAGCAGTAGTGCTATTTTGTGACTGTAAAGTAACAATTTGTATCTATATTACATTCTGAGATATAATTGCCTTTACTGCACCACATAGCAATATGCTTGAGAATAAAATGACCTGTAGCACACTTAATTTAACGTCTGCATCATTTGTACTGTGAATCACGATTACAACAAGAATTAACCGAGGGGCACTTCTCATCTCTGCTGCAATAGCAAATCTTGAGCAGTCTAGCCGTAGCTTCCGCACCACCATCTTGTTATAGTTCACTTATATATGTATATATACCCTCACACCCTTGCACTTCCATTATTTGAATCAAAGTTATTTTTAAGAGATTTTTCTGTATGGTTCAATTCGAATGGCCTTTGAGGGGTCAATTTAATCCCAGGATATACATTTCCCCACTATCTGTATCCTCCCTGAATGCAACATTATAAGGGATTATGTTTGACTGGTCTCTCTTTATCTATCTATATATTTTTCAAAACGTTGTATGTCTGTCCCAAAGGCCAATCTGATAAGGCCAATCTGATTGGTCAGTTGGTCTGTCACTCACCCTCTGGCCAATCAGATTGGTCCGTGGACTCGCCCCGCACGCCTCATTGGTCACACTCAGCCACGCTGCCCGCTCATCGGTGCCGTCGCCGCCGCCTCACCTCTCCTCTCCCCACATCCCCCCCCCCACCACACCCACAGCAAACCCCAGCCTCTGCACCGCTACCAACGGCCAGAGCCGCACGCTCCTCGGCGCCACAGCCTCACCTCAAACGCCCCCCCCTCCTCCACCTCACCTCTCGACACACCGAAAGCCGTCGAGTAACCGACGCCGGCGCCTCTCACAAGTTGCCAGGTACCTCATCAAACCCCCCCCGCGGCCGGGCCGGGAAGCCGGGTAGCGCCAGCAGCTATCATAGAAATAATGCTAGGTGAGGGGGGGAGCTCGCGCCTCCCTGGTCATGAAGCGGGCCTAGCCTGAATGGGCGGCACAGCAGGTGACCTCCCCGAACCTCCCCGAGGCTCGGCCTCCCCGAACCGGATTGGCCGCAAGAGCGGCCGGGGGAGATAGAAATAATGCTAGGTGAGGGGGGGAGCTCGCGCCTCCCTGGTCACTAGACAAATTGTAAACTGTGGTCTGGATTTTCCATCCACCAGCCTGAGTAAATGTGAAGCTGTGGAATGGATACTTTGGCACTATTCCTGCACTTTCTGACCTAAAACCGGGCAGAAAGCTGCCTAATATCTTTGGACTATGTCACACTATATTAAACCTAATTTGCCATTTACCTGTTCACGTTTCCTGTTTATCGAAGTCCTTCTGTCGAGAAATTACACCCTGATCTGATTTAACAATTTAATGTTATTGGCGAATATCAAGACTTTGCTCTATATGCCAACCTCTACGGGGGCATATATAAAAAGGTGAAAATGGGGCAACATCATTGTTCCAGATGTAGCAAAGAAAAAAATCCTATTAATTTCAATTTACATTTTTTACTTGATTATTATACTTTTAAATAACCTCATTTCATGTAGCACCTTTCTCCCAATGGGACTCAAATCGTGGTATGCAGCACATAGGAATTTTTACAGACCCTGCCCCTGCCCAGATGAGCATCTACTGTATGATTTTTGTATCAGAGGCACAGGGAGATAAAGTGACTTGCACAAGGTTACAAGGAGCTGCCGTCGGGAATTGAACCAAGTTCCCCTGATTCAAACTCAGTGTCCAGAGTTTGTGTGTTTACTCACTGAGCCGCTCCTCCCTTGTATCCCTTTCTCCTGATACATGTCTCTCCCCGCCCCCCCATGGTCTTTATAAAAGAAGTTACAAAGCAATAGCACCTGGACTGAACCCGGAGTCATTCCTCTTATAACACTAGCATAAGCTAAATACACTCCATTAATGGGCTCTTCTTGCTGCCCATCGTTCAGCTACTTCTCAATCCAGAAGTAATTATTGGCCACCAGTACAATTTCCTTTATTTTGTTTAGTAACCTCATGTGTGGCTTCTTTTAAAAATCTAAACAGATCGCAGCAGCTGCATTTGATTAACCTAAAAACCTACTTACTTCCATACAGAAATGACAAAGATTAGATAATCATGACCTATACCTCATGAAACAATGCAGTATTATTATTAATTTTATTTTCCAAAAGGTGTTCCTGACGAGTATTTCTTAATAACTAAGAATCTTCCCCATTATTGATGTCATGCTTGCAGGTCTGTAATTCCCTGGTTGCATTCTAGTTCCCTTTCTAAATCAAGGCACCACATTTACTTTATTGGATCTTTAGATACAGAATCCTTGCCATTACATAATGTAGGTAAATTCTATACACTTCAAAGTGGATTTTT